>JAKUCM010004581.1:0-63770 GCA_023374145.1 Lepidium sativum | reverse complement strand
ACACAGAGCAAGTTAAAATCCTAAGATCTTGAAAAGAAAGAAATGGGACGATTGTTACTTCTATGACAACGACAAGATAACCAGAAAGAAGAGAGACCCAAGCCGTAAAGATTGAAAGCCAGATGATAGCTTCCCACTTCGAGATCTCAGGATCTTCATCATTGTCTGAAGTTTCTTCATTCTGGTTTGTTTCCTACAGTTTACAGCGTTTACCGAACAACAGTGATTAGTCCAACTAGAAGAAGATATTGGACAGATCTAGAGCCCATAAAACATAAATTGACTAGAAAGAAAAATGTGGTCATGGTTCTAACAAGAAAAAAAACCAAAAGGTGGAAGACAAGGAACCTCGGTATGGAACTTGGCTGGCTATGGCCTTGTTTTTTTCGTGATCGCTGGCAACAGCGTCATTATTTCAGTTTTATATTCTTTAAGCTGTCGATGTGTTGTTCTTTTTGCAGTCGCTAGGGATCAGTGACTGATCGCAGTGACTGGTCGCTATGTTGTTCTTTTTATAATTGCTAGTGACTAACAATTATTTTATAATATTTTTTAATTTTTAATTTTATAGAATTTATAATAAAAATTAATATGTAACTGTATATCAAAATTAAAAAATTTAAATGATAATTTTTCAAAATTGTAATAATGAAACTTAGCAAAACAGTAAAATATGAGTTAAAATTTACAATAATATAAAATATAATATTTTAAATTTTTATATATCAAAATATACCATTTAACATTTTTGTTATACTTAATATTTTATATATATAAAAATTTATTAATATTATACATTCATATATGCAATATAATATTTTATTATCTATTAGTATAATTTGTATATATGATATACAATTATTATGTTACTAATATTTTTAAATTAGAATAAATTAAAAAATATATAACAAAAAATTATATTATATATTAAATTTTTGAAACTAAAAATATAAAAAAAATATAAAGAATATAATAAAGTAAAAAATTAAGAACAAAAATTATATTAGATATTAAAATTTTAGTGTCAATAACCAAAAATATATATATATATATATATATATATTATATATTTAATTTTTAGTTTATATTTTTTAACTTTATAATTTCACTTATTTATTAATTTTTATGTATGTAAATTATATATGGATATTTATATAAATTTATAGGTAGCTACAAAATTTTAACATGATTATTATAAATTTCATATTCTTATTTTACTTTTGTAAAATATTTTGTTTTATTTTATATATTTTTATATTTTATATATTATTTTTATTTATGTTTAAATATTAGTAAAAATATAAATTTTCTTAATTTTTTTTATATATTTTTGTTTTTTATATATTGTTTTATATTTTAAAAGTTATTGATGAAAAAAATTTTGAAAAAAAAATTTAGTCGCTATGTTGTTCTTTTGGCAGTCGCTAGTTCAACGACTGAAAAGTGCAATCGCTGGTCGCAGGCAACTGGTCGCTGCGATCAGTCGCTGAACCAGCGACTGCCAAAAGAACATGATTTGATCGCTGTCGCTAGCGAGCGCTAAAAGAACAAGGCCTATATAACTGGAAAAAAAGGTAAGCTGCATAGGCAAGGAGCATTATGCAATCTTGAGAGAACAAGCTCTGATGATCCATCATGAACTTCAGTTTGTGTGTAATGAATACGTTCAGGGAAGAGTAATCCCAGGACTGCCATCAAAAGCATTCCCGAACTCACAACTGCATTGCCCTGTAAGTAAGAAGCTCTCAGAAACAGCAAAACAAAATGGATTAAGTAAACAAGTGAATGATATTGCTTACTCTATCAAAGACTTGTTCTTTACGGGAGTGTACAAGGCCACCAAAGAAAAAGACACAGCCAAGTACAAGCAACATGTTGGAAAGAATGGAGCTGAGCAGTGTAAGTTGTACTACGCGTATCATTCCTTTTTTAAGAGCGGATATCCGATATGATCAGCTTCTATCACGTTTCCAAATGTAGTGTTTAAGAGACCTCCAACTGTGATATTTTATTTTGCATGTCAAGAACATATCCTATAAGATAGCAAGTGTGTAAGAGAAGAAACCAAGCTATACCAGTTGAACTTGTGTAACAAGCCAATTGCCTGTTACAAAACATAAATAGTTCATTAGTGTTGGTAATATGATGAAAAATACTAAAACTTATCATACTTACTCTGTGGCATATCCGAGATGTTCAGTCAGCACTAAGCTCAGTAAGAAGAACCATCCCTGAGCCACATCGAGAGACTTAATTAAGAAGAAGAAACAAAACTGGTACAAATAGTGTTCCAAACTACAAAGCCTCACCTTATTATCTGTCATGTAGTGTACTAATATTGCTAGAGGACCAAAAGGCAACAAAAGATTGAGTTTATTTGATAAAATCACGATCTTGAAGCTCTGAAGCATAATGTTATTAGGTGCTTTAGTTGTGCATGCTCGAATTTGTTTCGAAAATGATCGAGATGAAAACTAATGACGCAAAGCTAAAGCAAAATAGACAGAGGATTGCAAAGTTAATGGGTTCTACAACTAGTGGATGAAGGCTAAGTATCAATTTATATGGAGAATCATAGTTGGATGGTGAAACAACATCCTGCAAGCTTTAATTTTCCCTGTATTACCAATATCTTATTCCAGAATTTGGAACCAAATTCAATTACCCAAAAAAAAGCTCAAACTCAGTAAAGATGTGAGCCTAGACAGAGAACAATCGATCAAAGAGAGCCTAACAAGTCTCTAAAAGAGTAAAGCTAAATCAGATCCAGGAAATAAACAATCAATGCGAAGAAGACGAAGACGATTTACCATACCGACTTACGAAAGATTATGAGAAGACGATGAAGAAATTGTTTTGAAACACAAAGAGCTTTGTTATAACTCCGAGAAAGAGAACTTGCTTTATCAGAATTCGATTGAGCTCGATTAAACTCCGTCACTAAACCCATAAGCTCATTAAGATCAACAATCACACCATACATCTCATCGAAGTCAATCACTCCTTTTCTCCAAGCGAAATTCCATATGTAATCCCATCCAACATACCACACTCCGCTAAGACACCCTAATCCTAATCCATAATCCATTTCTTCAACCATAGCTCGTACACGAGACGGACCCAATTCGTCTCCACGTGAGTCGCGTAGGTTTGTGACATGGAGAAGGAGAGATCGTGAGGTTGAGATTAGGGATTTGTATTGTGTGAAATAAGAAGGGAAAGCAAAAATATTAACGAGAATCGTTGATGGAGGAGAAGGAACCAAAAAAATTCGAGAAAACGTCACTTTTTCTTTTCAGAGAAAATTATACGTCCAATAAGAAACCGACACATATGCGTCTTTTAAGGGTTCTTATATCTCTTAGTTAAGACATGGTTCTAAGAGCATCTCCATTAGGGGTTGGTTAAAATGGGTTTCTAGACCCTTTTATTTATTTTATTTTTAATTTTTAATGTTTTAAGAACCCACAATTTCTTAAATTAAATTTGAGGTCCATTGGTAGAACCTATAGTTTCTTAGGGATTTAAATATATATATATATATATATCTATATAATTAACATAGAATTTTAAAAATATATTACACCTAAAATTAACTAATTATATTACTATAAACATAACACATTTTTAGAAAACATAAAAAATATTATAAACTTATAAAATTAAAAACATTTAATTTATGCCAAATTGTTGCCATATATGTTCCACCAAATCATCTTTTAATTGTTGATGCATAATTTTATCACGAACCCGATTTCGATTGGCCATCATATTGACGAGATTTGTATGCATATCGGTAGAATACATACAACCCAATTGCACATTTGTATTTCCATCTCCATGTTGAAAATTCGGATGCATTTAAATGAGTGCATTCATCTTGTTCGTCTTCGAATATCATATTGTGCAATATGATACATGCTCTCATTATTTTTTCAATTTTTACCTTATCCCAAAAAAGAGCTGGACTTTTTACAATGGCAAATCTAGCTTGCAGTACTCCAAAAGCACGTTCAACATCTTTTGAGACAGATTCTTGATATGTGGCAAACAACGATGCTTTAAGAGTTTGCGGAATTGGAATTGATAGGATAAAAGTGGCCCATTTAGGATAAATACCATCTGTTAGATAGTACACCATATGATACTCGCGTCCATTCACAAAATAATTCACTCTAGGAGAAATATCATCAAAGACCGGTGATCGATCAAGAACATGAATATCGTTTAAGGTACTTGGAGATCCAAAGAACGCGTGCCAAATCCAAAGGTCATGTGAAGCTACAACTTCTAGAACAATTGTTGGTTTTCCAGATGCACGACTGTATTGTCCTTTCCAAGCGGTGGGACAATTCTTCCTCTCCCAATGCATACAATCTATGCTCCCGATCATTCCGGGGAATCCGCGTTGCTCTCCAATGTAGGGTAGTCGTCGAAGATCAGTTGGTGTTGGTCTTCTTAGGTACTCATCTCCGAATAAAGAAATTATACCTTCTATAAAATGTTCCAAGCTTAAGAGCGTAGTACTTTCACCGATCCGGAGGTATTCATCAATCTTATCCGCCGCACAACCATATGCCATACATCGAATAGATGCTGTACACTTTTGTAGTGCATATAGACCAAACCTTCCGGTAGCATCTCTTGTTTTTGAAAGTATGGAACTTCGTTGGAGAGTCGTTCAACGATTTTCATGAACAATGGCTTGTTCATTCTAAACCGTCGTCTGAATAGAGCCGGTGGGTATGTGGCATCTTTGGTAAAATAATCATTCCATAAGATCTTGGGTCCTTGCTCACGATCTCTTTCTATGTAATGTCTTTTTTTTCTTCTCTTTAGTAGGTGAAACCTGACCAATGAAGACATTACTGAATGCTGTCTCGAATGCCCCATCGAATACTTGATCAAATTGATCATCCAAATTATCACGAGAAGAAGATACCATGATATTCCTATCTTTTGGAATCAAAATAATGCATTTGAAGCAAAACAAGGACGATATCTTGTAGTAGAGGTTTGTAATACAATACGTTTGCCGTAAGAAAATTAATGATTTTGTAGCAAAAGAAGAAGAATATTTGGTAATACAAGATGCCAACAACATGATGCTTCACAGGTGTAAATATATCATGAATTTTTTTTTCATTCATTTACATTATGTGAGACACAATAGTGAGAAACCCATCATCACTTGGTGACAAACCAAAGTCACGAGTCAAACCAAAAAACAAAATGATTCGGTTAAAACGAGTCTTGTAGACACGAAGACAACATTATGAGCTTTTGTAATGCAGTTTAGAACTTATACCTGTTTAGCCGAAGGCACCTATTGTTCACCTAAGTCTGCAGCACTTAACAAACAGAAAACATGAAGACATAACACAACATACGAAATTTCACTTAGGTAGAGAATGAATCTGATACCAACAGAAAGTTTTACAGCACCGAGAATTACAACACACTGAAAAAAAACATGACCAACAACATATATTGTACCTTACACATACAGACAGTCTTACCTAATATAGACCTCACACATTACCAAGCATGTCGGCTATGAGCTTCTTCTTTAAAGCATTTTCCATCTCATCAAGTGGTTCTTTTTTGCTGATCAGATTGTCTAGAAGTGAAACCTTTGACAACCTCTCTTTCATGGCCAAGTCTTGTTGCTTGATGGTCCACATCACCTGAAACTCCACCAGAGAAATGGCATGGCTGTTACTCACATTTTCCTTGCTCCCACTCCCCTTGCTTACAGACCCTTTCCCCTTGCTTTTAGCAGCCTTCACACCCTCAGGGCGAGGCACTTGGTCTGTCATTGTGTTGGAGCTTGCAGATTGGTCTTCAAATTTCCTTTTATTTGTGTTTTCCTCACCGTGACAAGCTAAGGAGGCACACTACTTCTGATCGTTATGCAGCTCTATCCACGCGTGCTCAAGGCTAAACTTTGTCTTGTGATCCTGAAAGAAAATCTCATAGGCCAGCTTCAAAACATCGTTCTCATTCTGTCCACTACTTCGTTGCCTCTTTGCAGCCTCAAATCAACCTACAAACTTGCATACAAAGTCATTAATCTTATATCACCTCTGCTTGCAGTTACTAGCCTCTCGATCTTGATAACCAGAAAGCTTAGGAGAGGCATTAAAATAGGCAGCCATGCATTTCCAAAACGCGTTTAATTTTTGCTCATTCCCTACCACAACATCTTTGCTTGTGTTTTACCAAGTACTACAGAGGACAATATCTTCGGTTGGAGTCCATTTGCGTCTTTCTCTATGCACCTCAACTATCTCTTCCACCCGCTCTGTATCTTGAGTCTTATCGTGTCTTACCGGTGGCTGTTGTGATGATCCAAGTCCCATAGAAGGGCTAAAACTATCAGGGCTTTCTGGTTCCAGTTGACTCTATAATAGTGTGGTGAAATTGCAAGGCTGAGAAGAAGAATCCATATACGATTGGCTATATGGATCCATGAAGGCAGGTTGGGGGTTGGTGATATACACGTTTTTAGCACGTCTTAGGAGCATCATTTAGGTATATTATACGTACATTTTGATACATTCTTATATAGTTGGAGTCTAGATAGTATCATTCATACACATTCACATGCATGTGCATACATACTACGTTTTGTGAGTGTTCAGGTACTGGATGCAGGCAGATTGATCTCCAGATTGAGCCCCAAGTCGAGCCAAGATTGAGCCCCCGGTCGAGCCAAGATTGAGCCCAGGTCGAGCCCAGATTGAGCCCCAGGTCGAGCCCAGATTGAGCCCCAGGTCGAGCCCAGATTGAGCCCCAAGTTGAGCCAAGGTCGAGCCCAGATTAAGCCCGAGGTCGAGCCCAGATTGAGCTCCAGATTGAGCCCCAAGTCGAGCCCAGATTAAGCCCCAGGTCGAGCCCAGATTGAGCCCCAGGTCGAGCCTAGATTGAGCCCTAGGTCGAGCCCCCAACTCGAGCTCCCAACTTGAGCTCCCAACTCGAGCCCCCAATTTGAGCTCCCAACTCGAGCTCCAACTTGAGCTCCCAACTTGAGTTCCAAACTCGAGCTCCCAACTCGAGCCCCCAACTCGAGCTCCCAACTCGAGTTCCCAACCCGAGCCCCCAACTCGAGCTCACTCACGCGCCAGATCGAGCTCACACGCGCTTCAACTCGAGTACTCATGCGAACACACGCGTGAGTTTACTCGCTCGAGCTCAACTCGAGTACCCACTCCCGGAGGGCCAGCACAAACGCACTACTACTCTTTTCATTATTGGGCCAAACCGAGGCTAAAATCTACTGCGCATTGGGCCGAGTTTATCTAGGGTTTTGCTATGAGTTTAGTATAAATATTCTTACATGTTGCAAAACCCGAACCCTAGTTTTTACAATTGATTTTTCTTGCGAACTTATAGCTTTGTAATCGAACCCAACTTTCTGATTTTCGAGTTTATTTTTATGCAATTCAGTTTTACATTAACCGTTGATTTCATACGTTGTTCGAGTCCTTTCTTGATGCATTCAAACCTTAAATTCGTGTTTGCTGTTAAACTCATGCGTTCTGAGTAGTCACCTAGGGTTCCTGAGGATGAGTTAGGTATACGTGATGCTTAGGTTTCTAAGGCGCTTAGGGTTAGATTTATGTAAGTCTTTTCTGATTTGTGTTATCATCACTAGTTTCATTCTGATCAACTGAGGCTTATTCTAAGACGCTGTAGCACCGATGGATGTTTGGTAGAGCGTCAAACTGAACCACTTCAGAGATTCACATGGTCAGCTCGAGGGATCGAATGTCTGAGGTGTGAATCGGCGTTAGGCGAGTTGATCGTTCATTCCGACTAGATTATCAAACGCGTATGGCGATAGGGTCTGTTAGTAGTCTACTCGAGTTTGTTTACCACGAGAGTGGACTCAATATTTGTGTTCTTGTTGCCTAGAGACTAGCTCTATTGAGTGATATCAAGCGCCTAGTTAACTTAAGAGTCACGTTGACCCATGAAACTCAGTCTTCAGGATTCTGCTTTCTCACCCTGCGTTAATTCTATTTGATACTCCACTGTTCGTTGCTCTGTTTGAATTATTTACAATTGCACTGCTTTGTTTATTTTTGTTTTAAAAGTTCGAATTAGGTTGTTAGAGAAACCACACATTGATTGGCTTGAATTAGAGTAGTTAACTGCATCCCGATTGATAATTACATTCCCAGTTGGATTGACACCTATTATACTACAACCGACATACAAGTATAATAGGATTTGACAATAGAGTAAAAAGCCTGTTGCCAAATTGGCGCCGTTGCCAAATTGGCGCCGTTGCCAAATGGGTCTCTGCTAGTTACAATTAGAATAGTTTATTTTCTAAGCTCAAGTTCTTTTTACTCTTCGTTACATACTCACTTGTGGCACTGTGTTTTGTGTTATGTTTCAGGTGATTTCAACCTCCAGTACGTCAACTTGATCCTACTGCTCAGTTTGATTTCACTCAGTTTATACAAAAACGTTCACAAGGAAATCAAAATCTTCTCGAGCCTCTTGACAACATTAACCAACTACCACGCGAGTTAAGAGCGCAGAGAAACCAAGTCTACAGTACGCTTACGGAGAAAGTCATAATGAACGCAGACACAGAGTCCAACTCACACGTTCCCCCTGTGGACCAGCCTCCACAGAGGAGACCGCGAATAATAGGTGCTGGAGATACACCAAGTACCCACACCCAAAGACGTGGAATTGTTCCCCCAGCCATAACGAACAACAACTTCGAGATTAAGAGCAGTCTCATCTCTATGATCCAAAATAGGTAGTTTCATGGCCTACCTTCTGAAGATCCGCTTGATCACTTGGACGAATTCGAGTGACTCTGTGGACTGCAAATGCTCAATGGAGTCAGTGAGGACGCATTCAAACTGAGGTTGTTCCCGTTTTCTCTCGGAGACAAAGCCCATGTCTGGGAGAAACACTTACCGCAAGGCTCAATGTCGTCATGGGAAGCTTGTAAATCTGCGTTTCTTGCCAAATTCTTCTCCAACTCCCGAACTACAAAGTTGAGAAATGCCATATCTACCTTCACCCAACAGAATTCTGAAACCTTTGCTGAAGCCTGGGAGAGGTACAAGAGCTATCAGTCACAGTGCCCACATCATGGATACCTTGCTGAGACTCTGCTCAACAATCTCTACAGAGGAGTTCACCCTAACATCCGCAGGTTATTGGATACAGCAAGCCATGGAAATTTCCTTAACCAGGACGTCGCTGATGGTTGGCAGCTAGTGGAGAATATGGCTCAGGCAGATGGGCAGTATAATGAGGACTACGACAGGACGGTCAGAAACACAGTGGACACAGACACAGTCAGTAGGAAGGAACTCAAGGCCCTGAACGTCAAGTTGGACAAAATCGATAGGCTGCTGCAAGTACAACACAAACATGTCCACTCATGACTGGAGATGAACATGTTCCAGACGAGGAGGTTGATCAGGTTGAGGAGATCAGTTATTTGCAGAATCAGGGAGGTGGTTACAAGCAGTACAACAACTACAAGCAGCACCCAAACCTCTCATACAGAAGCAACAACGTGGCAAATCCCCAAGACCAGACCTACCCACCGAAAGCGCCTGCTGCTGAAGTCACGCAGAAATTTTTAGAGGTGCACTCTAAGATTGACGCCTCTCACAACGATCTCACGTGCAAGTTTGAGACACTGAACGCTAGAATCAAGTACGTGGAGAGTCAGCAAGCGTCATCTTCTACAGTGAAGACAACATGCCAAATTCCAGGGAAAGCAGTTCCCAACCCAAAAGAGTATCATGCCAATGCCATCACCCTGAGAAGTGGACGCGAGTTATTGATTCGAGCAGAGACTACAAAGGATACTGAGGACAGTAAGGTTCAAGAGGGGGAGGATTTTATCATCAAGGATGAGACAGAGACTCGACCTGAAGCTGTTCGTAAGCCACAATCTACTGAAAAACCCAGCACGCTAGACGCCCATCCACCTACAGAAACCCTATAGAGGAGTAAATCATTTGTTCTTCCACCATATAAACCCCAATTACCCTTTCCCCAAAGGTTCAAAAAGGAGCTTACTGAGAAGTACAAGGCGCTCTTTGATAAGCAGATGAAAGACACTGAGGTGAAGATTCTAATTCTGGTTGTGTTTATGCTAATACCTCCATACCAGAAATTTCTCAAGGATGCAGTTAAGGAGAGAACTCAAACAGTCGAGGGTATGGTCGTACTGACACACAAAATTAGCGCCATAATCCAAAGGAAAGTTGTGCCAAAAAAGCTTGGTGATCCTGGAACCTTTACAATCCCATGCTCGCTTGGACCCCTATCATTCAGCAAGTGTCTCTGCGATCTAGGCGCCTCAATCAGCCTCATGCCGCTTTCAGTTGCAAAAAGGTTAGGCTTTGTTGATTACAAGCCCTGCAAAATCTCATTGATTCTGGCAAATAGGTCAGTGAGAATCCCTCATGGCATCCTAGAAGACCTTCCTGTAAAGGTGGGGGAGTTGAGATACCAACGGATTTTGTTGTATTGGAGATGGAAGAAGAACCTAAGGACCCTCTGTTATTTGGAAGACCTTTCTTGGCCACAACAGGCGCTTTAATTGATGTTAGGAATGGAGTCATCGAGCTGAATCTGAGTCCATATCTTAGAATGAAATTCAACATCAATGACGCGATTAAGAAACCAACGATTGAAGGTCAATTGTTCTCAGTGCACGAGATGGACACTCTTACTGATGAGCTGTTAGAGGAATTGACAGCAGAAGATCAACTGCAAGTTGCTCTGACAAAGCCAGCCGCTGAGGGGTACCTGAGTATGGAAGCTGAATGCTATGTGAACTTGTTGGATTGCCACAGACCAATCAAGAGTCCGGCGGCGATTGAGGAATTGGACTCGAGTGCATCTGAGGCAGACTCGAGACAGAGACTCGAGCTGCAAGTGTTCGAGTGCGCTACACCTGACGTTACTAATGACTAGTATGAGCTCATGGCACCCAAAGTGGAGCTGAAACCACTTCTTGCAGGACTAAGGTACGCTTTCCTGGGCCCCAATTCCACTTATCCTGTAATTGTAAATGACGCCTTGAATGATGATGAATTGAGTATACTTTTGACTGAGCTTAAACGTTTTAGAAAAGCCATAAGATACACGCTTAAGGATATTAGAGGAATCTCTCCAAGTTTTTGCATGCATAGGATAAACTTAGAAGATGAATCTCATTCTAGTGTAGAGCCTCAGAGGAGATTGAATCCGAACCTTAAAGAAGTGGTTAAAAAAGAGATACTTAAGTTGCTAGACGCTAATGTTATATATCCAATCTCTGATAGTAAGTGGGTCTCGCCTGTTCATTGTGTTCCTAAGAAAGGGGGTATTACAGTGGTTAAGAATGATAAAGACGAAATAATACCCACTAGAACCATAACGGGGCATAAGATGTGCATAGACTATAGGAGGTTGAATTCATCCAGTAGGAAAGATCATTTCCCTTTGCCTTTTATTGATCAGATGGTTGAAAGGTTGTCTGGTAAAAAGTATTACTGTTTCTTTGACGGGTACAATGGGTTCTTCCAAATCCCTATACACCCGGATGATCAGGAAAAAACCACTTTTACCTGCCCTTATGGCACTTTCGCTTACAAACGCATGTCGTTTGGGTTGTGCAATGCCCTGCTACATTTCAGCGCTGTGTGACTTCCATTTTCTCGGATTTGATTGAGGACGTAGTCGAAGAGTTCATGGACGATTTTTTCGTCTATGGTTCTTCCTACTCCTCTTGTTTGTCAAATTTATGCAGGGTGCTTAGTAGGTGCGTGGAGACCAACCTTGTGCTCAACTGGGAAAAGTGTCACTTCATGGTTCAGGAAGGTATAGTGTTGGGGCACAAAATATCTGAGAGGGGTATTGAGGTTGACAAGGCAATCTCCTAAGACAGTGAAGGATATTAGAAGTTTTCTGGGTCACGCTGGGTTCTATAGAAGATTCATCAAGGATTTCTCCAAAATTGCAAGGCCCCTGACGAGCCTACTATGCAAAGAGGTCGAGTTCATTTTCAACCCCGAATGTCTCGAAGCGTTCGTAAAGATCAAAGAGGCGCTGATATCTGCTCCAATAGTCCAAGATCCAGACTGGGACCTCCTATTCGAGATCATGTGTGATGCAAGCGATTTTGCTGTTGGAGCAGGCCTGGGTCAGAGAAAGGATAAGAAGTTGAACGTGATACACTACGCCAGCAGGACTCTAGACAACACCCAAACCAAGTATGCCACCACAGAAAAGGAACTCCTTGCTGTAGTCTTTGCGTTTGAAAAATTCAGATCATATCTGGTGGGATCCAAGGTTATTGTTCACACTGATCACGCAGCGTTGAAATATCTTATGAAGAAAAAAAACGCCAAGCCGAGACTACTGAGATGGATATTGTTGCTGCAAGAGTTCGATTTAGAGATTGTGGACAAACCTGGAGTGGAAAACGGGGTTGCATATCACCTGTCACGAATGATGATTGAGGACTCGACCCCTATTGATGACTTAATGCCAGAAGAGCAACTCATGACTCTGGGAGCAGAAGAGAATTGTTCTCAAATCAACAAGAAGTTAGCTGGATCTACTCTACCTTTGTATGCGGATTTAGTCAATTACTTAGTCGTGGGTGAAGTGCCTAGCTGTTTGGACGCCTATCAGAGGAAGAAGTTTTTCAGAGACGTCAACCACTACTTCTGGGATGAGCCCTACTTATACAAGAAAGGAGCAGATGGTTTGTTCAGAAGGTGCATAGCAGAAGAAGAGGTTCAGGGTGTTCTGGAGCATTGTCATGGGTCTGCTTACGGTGGACATTTCGCCACGTTCAAGACAGTCAAGAAGATTTTGCAATCAGGGTTATGGTGGCCGACAGTGTTCAGGGACACTCAGGATTTCATCTCCAAGTGTGATCCATGTCAGAGAATGGGTAGTATCAGCAGAAGGAACCAAATGCCACAAAACCCAATTCTAAAGGTTGAGATATTTGACTGCTGGGGAATTGACTTTATGGGGACTTTCAATCCACCATCTCATGGGAATCGATACATTCTCGTCGCAGTGGACTACGTCTCGAAGTGGGTAGAAGCTATGGCAAGTCCGACTAATGATGCTAGAGTCGTCATCAAGCTGTTCAAGAGCATCATTTTCCCCAGATTTGGTGTGCCTCGTGTTGTAATAAGTGATGGAGGCTCCCACTTTATCAACAAGGTGTTTGAGAACCTACTAAAGAAAAATGGAGTTAAGCATAAGGTAGCTACGCGTTATCATCCACAAACTAGTGGTCAGGTGGAGGTTTCAAACAAGCAGATCAAGGCTATTTTAGCTCGAGTTGTTGGGGTGTCAAAACGTGATTGGGCCGTGAAGTTGGACGACACCCTGTGGGCTTACAGAACAGCTTTCAAGACACCAATTGGAAGGACACCATTTCAGCTCCTGTATGGAAAAGCATGTCATCTGCCTGTCGAGATAGAGTACAAGGCACTGTGGGCTACAAGGTTCATAAATTTTGATATTCAAATGGCTCAAGAGAAAATGGTCCTAAACCTGCATGAGTTAGAGGAGGACAGACTTGAAGCCTACGAGAGCTCGAAATTGTACAAGGAAAGGACAAAAGCCTTCCACGACAAGAAGATTGCACACAAGAAAATCACGCCAGGCGACCAAGTGTTACTGTTTAACTCGAGGCTAAAATTGTTCCCAGGAAAGTTGAAGTCAAAATGGTCAGGTCCATTCCGAGTGAAAGAAGTTTTGCCATATGGAGCTATTACATTGATCAACAGGGAAGGAAACGATTTCGCTGTGAATGGACAGAGGGTTAAGCAGTATCGAGCCGATGAGACTATTAACGAGAGAACTTCAATTTCTCTCGATGAACCAACTGACCTTTGAAAGAGTGAAAGTCAAGCTCAGTGACTATAAACAAGCGCACTTGGGAGGCAATCCCATGTATATCCTTGCACATATTTTAATTATGCTTTTACAATTTTTATCGCCTATCTTAGTATTTGATTTTCAGGAATCGAGCTTGCAACTCGAACTCCCTGCGCCTCATGCACCTCGTCCGCGCCCTGACGACAGCTCGAGCTCCCACGAGTCTCCAACTCGAGCGCCAAGCTCGAGCACACGCCCAGCTGCCCCACCTCAACGCTCCACGCCTAGTCGCTTCCATGCTCGACCAAGCTCGAGTCCCCACTCGAGCTCCTCCCAGCTTCACTCAAGTCTCGCCGTCAAATACACGCGCCATCACTCCATCAAACACACGCTCCGTCACCACGCTCCGTCAAGCCGTCACTGAGGTATGACTGCACCACTCCTCGTGTATATATCACTACATGCTTTTTTTATGTTTGCTGGTCTGGGATCCTTTTTCATTCTTTTATCTACACAAGAGTCTGTGTGATTTAAGTCTGGGGGAGGATTCTAGACTTCATTTGATCATGTTTTCTTTGTTCTTTTTTTTGATTTTCCTCATGTTTCATACGCATCATAAAAAAAAAATGAAAATTGCATCCTTCAAAAATAGAGTGTTAATATAGTTTCATGCATTGCACCTAGGATCGAGTCTAAGTTCTGGGAATCATCTTTGTATGGATAAACAGTCTTGCTAGGTTGATTGATTAGTAACCATAGTGAACTCTTGGACTTGCGGTTCTTCCCTTTCGAAACCGAACAGGTAGATCGTCCGCCTTTGAAACCTGTGCTTATGTTGTGTCTCGAAAGGACCTGGTTTATTTCCTCTAATATTGAATTTGAATTTGCCAAGATAGGGGTTTGAGATGCATTGAATTTGATCCTTCCTTGAGTTTAGCTTGTCAATTAGAAAGAATGAAAGGAAAAAAAAATTAGGTACTTCTCATTTAACTCAGCTCACATAACGAGGTCTAAAGTGAACGGGGACTGTGCGTAAACCCGTACTTTCTTGTGTTCACTGATAAAGCAAATATGATTTTGCCTAAGGTGAACGGGGACTATGCGTAAACCCGTACTTTTTCGTATTCATTGAGAAAGCAAAGACATTGATGCCTAAGGTGAATCAGGGCTGTGCGTAGGCCCATACTTCCTTGCGTTCACTAATAAAGCTCGAGCATAATTTTGAGTTTGAGCAGAAACTGAATCTAAAAAAAAAAAAAATTTGTGCTGAATAAATTAAGTTTGCTAAATTCCTGGAAGTTGCACCAATAGTCTATGATCAATAACCCCTCTTGAGGCCCGCACCTTTGGAACCAGGAATCAAACTTGCGCTTCTTAGAGCCCAACTAAGCATTTGGGATATCTGGTTAGAATGCTAAGCCTTGATGAGAGTAGATTGAGTTTTTACAATGGAATAAGCGTTCATTTGTGGCTTACAGTTTTCAGCCTACTGAGTTGTTTGTTTGAGGCAAGGTGTTCCCAGTGTCTGCACCATCTTTTCCTTCTTAGCACTATGCATTTGCTTGAGGGCAAGCACATACTAATTTCGGGGGAGTTGATATACACGTTTTTAGCACGTCTTAGGAGCATCATTTAGGTATATTATACGTACATTTTGATACATTCTCATATAGTTGGAGTCTAGATAGTATCATTCATACACATTCACATGCATGTGCATACATACTACGTTTTGTGAGTTTTCAGGTACTGGATGCGGGCAGATTGAGCTCCCGCTCGAGCCCAGATTGAGCCCCAGGTCGAGCCCAGATTGAGCCCCAGGTTGAGCCCAGGTCGAGCCCAGATTGAGCCCCAGGTCGAGCCCAGATTGAGCCCCAGGTTGAGCCTAGGTCGAGCCCATATTGAGCCCCAGGTCGAGCCCAGATTGAGCTCCAGATTGAGCCCCAGGTCGAGCCCAGATTGAGCCCCAGGTCGAGCCCCCAACTCGAGTTCCCAACTTGAACTCCCAACTCGAGCCCCCAATTTGAGCTCCCAACTCGAGCTCCAACTCGAGCTCCTAACTCGAGTTCCCAACTCGAGCTCCCAACTCGAGTTCCCAACTCGAGCTCCCAACTCGAGTTCCCAACTCGAGCCCCCAACTCGAGCTCACTCACGTGCCAGATCGAGCTCACACGCGCTTCAGCTCGAGTACTCATGCGAACACACGCGTGAGTTCACTCGCTCCAGCTCAACTCGAGTACCCACTCGCGGAGGGCCAGCTCAAACGCACTACTACTCTTTTCACTATTGGGCCAAACCGAGGCTAAAATCCACTGCGCATTGGGCCGAGTTTATCTAGGGTTTTGCTATGAGTTTAGTATAAATATTCTTACATGTTGCAAAACCCGAACCCTAGTTTTTACAATTGATTTTTCTTGCAAACTTAGAGCTTTGTAATCGAACCCAACTTTCTGATTTTCGAGTTTATTTTTATGCAATTCAGTTTTACATTAAGCGTTGATTTCATACGTTGTTCGAGTCCTTTATTGATGCATTCAAACCTTAAATTCGTGTTTGCTGTTAAACTCATGCGTTCTGAGTAGTCACCTAGGGTTCCTGAGGATGAGTTAGGTATATGTGATGCTTAGGTTTTCTGAGGCGCTTAGGGTTAGATTTATGTAAGCCTTTTCTGATTTGGTGTTATCATCACTAGTTTCATTCTGATCAACTAAGGCTTATTCTGAGATGCTCTATCACCGATAGAGATGTTACTTTTGGGTTTTTACCCATTGGGTACCCAAAACCCAGAAGAAAAATAAAAGCCCAAAGTCTTATTTCAATAACAAAAAATAACTGGGCTTTAATTGGGTATTACCCATAACAAATGGGTTTTTTTTCGGGTATACCCAATGGGTAACGGGTACCCAATGGGCTTTCAGTTATATATATATATATATATATATATATATTTTTTTACTCTTTATATTTTTTTACACTATTGTCTTTTTTACTTTTAACTCTCTTCTTTTTTTGTACTTTTTTTTTACTTTCTTATTTAATTACCCTTTTTTTTTTATTCTCTCTTCTCTTTTTTTATATTCTCTCCTCTTTTTTACTCTCTCTCCTATTTTTACTATCTCTTATCTTTTTACTCTCTTTCCTCTTTTTACTCTATCTCCTCTTTTTACTATATCTCATCTTTTTACTCTCTCTCCTCTTTTTACTCTATCTCCTCTTTTTACTCTCTCTCTCTCTCTCCTCTTTTTACTCTCTCTCCTCTTTTTACTCTAACTCCTCTTTTTAACTCTTTCTCCTCTTTTTAACTCTTTTTACTCTCATCTTTTTAACTCTCTCTCTTCTTTTTAACTCTTTTTACTCTCTCCTATTTTTTACTCTTTATCCTCTTTTTAACTCTTTTTACTCTCTCTCCTCTTTTTAATTCTTTTTACTCTCTCTTCTCTTTTTTACTCTCTCTCCTCTTTTTGACTCTCTCTCCTTTTTTTATTCTCTCTCCTCTTTTTACTCTATTCTCTTTTTACTCTCTCTCCTCTTTTTACCTCTTTTTAATCTCTCTTCTTTTCTTAGCTATTTGTACTCTCTCTCCTCTTTTTAACTCTTTTTACTCTCTCTCTTCTCTATTTACTCTATCTCATATTTTTACTCTCTCTCCTATTTTTACTACCTCTAACTCTTTTTACTCTCTCTTCTCTTTTTTATTCTTTCTCTTCTTTTTTACTCTCTCTCCTCTTTCTTACTCTTTTTACTCTCTCTCCCTTTTTTATTCTCTCTCTTCTCTATTTACTCTCTCTCCTATTTTTATTCTCTCTCCTGTTTTTACTCTATCTCCTTTTTTTACTCTATCTCTTTTTTTTATTCTCTCTCCTATTTTTACTCTCTCACCTCTTTTTACTTTGTCTTCTCTTGTTTATTCTCTCTTTTTTTTTTACTCTCTCTTATTTTGAATTATTTATAGTATTATAATTTTTTTTCTTTTTATATGTGGGTACCCATATAAAACCCATATATTACTGGGTTTTTTCTGGGTAGTCTTAATAAGACTTTAAGTCTTATTGGGTTTTTTTATTTTGGGTTTTTTCTGGACGGGTTTATTTTGGGTTTGGGTCGGGCCGGGTTTTTTTACCCAAAGTAACATCCCTAATCACCGATGGATGTTTGGTAGAGCGTCAGACTAAACCACTATAGAGATTCACATGCTCAGCTTGAGGGATCGAATGTCTGAGGTGTGAATCGGCGTTAGGCGAGTTGATCGTTCATTCCGACTAGATTATCAAATGCCTATGGCGATAGGGTTTGTTAGTAGTCTACTCGAGTTTGTTTACCACGAGAGTGGACTCAATATTTGTGTTCTCGTTGCCTAGAGACTAGTTCTATTGAGTGATATCAAGCGCCTAGTTAAATTAAGAGTCACTTTGACCCATGAAACTCACTCCTCAGGATTCTGCTTTCTCACCCTGCGTTAATTCTATTTGATACTCCACTATTCCTTGCTCTGTTTGAATTATTTACAATTGCACTGCTTTGTTTATTTTCGTTTTAAAAGTTCGAATTAGGTTGTTAGAGAAAGCACACATTGATTGGCTTGAATTAGAGTAGTTAACTGCATCCCGATTGATAATTACATTCCTAGTTTGATTGACACCTATTATACTACAACCGACATACAAGTATGATAGGATTTGACAATAGAGTAAAAAGCATGTTGCCAGTTGGTGATCCGTTTATAGAAGGTTTGTGGTTTGTGGATGAAGGTTTACTATGCGGGATCAATGAATTACCATTTATGTCTTTGTGAAAACAACACCTAACAAGCATTTATCACTACCATCTACTTGTATAATCAACACCTAACTACATTTATCTCTTCTATGACTTGATTAAGTGGGTGGGGGTTAATAACAACAAACACAGCAAAGACACTCAAACCATTAATGAAGCTTCTGGATTCCCATTTCATTGTCTTATTTTTTTTTAAATTTTAAACCTTAAAAACTCATTAACAAACCCCCTAAACACTTCTAGTGGAGCTTTTCTAAGGCTAATAATCCATTTTTTTATTTAATTAAAATTTATTAAAAGTTATGAACTCTTTTAAAAAATCTGATGGAGCTGGTCTTAGCAAATTTAATTTCTAAAGAGGTCCTTAAAAAGGTTCACCTTCTAAACCCAAACCTTTATGTTTTAAATGAATGTTATCTTTTGATAAAAAAAGTAAACTATATATAGTTCATGGCTTCACGTAAGATTGATCAGTTTTTGTCAGTTTAGTGTTGTTTTAACAATGAGACAAAAAGAGCCATTGGTTCAACGTGAAAAAATTCTCTGACCAGTGACTAAAATCCGATACACTCATAGTCATATTGTGTGTATTAGTGTATAGTAATATAATCTTATTTTTCTTATACGTAATAAAACGTAACGAATTTTGTTGAAGGTTCGTTGCATACAGGAGATGTTAATGGCACAAATCTTCTCTGGTTACTACGTCTGAAATCTGAATCATTTGTTTTAAAAATTGACGTGTCATGTGATTCGGTCCCCTTCCCATCATGTATGTTTCATTTGATAGTTTTATTTTAAATTGCAAATTTTACATAATTTTTAATGATAATTTTGGATTTTTTCCTAAATCTTTTAATAATAATTTAAAAGTAAAAAGTTAATATTGTTATCTTGATACTTATCCATAATGTTCTTTCGTTATCTATCCATCGATGATAAATGAATCATAAACCTATAATAACGTTTTTCTAATGCTATCGTAAAATTTCAAATGGTTACTGTAGAGTAGAGAAAATCATCAACTCGAATATAGATTGACAGTTCAAATTTGATAACACAAGCATGATTTGCAAATTACAATCGAGAGAAGAAGAAACTTGGAAAATTTCTTCGTTCTATACAAAGAAAAAAACAAATAAATACTCAGAAATTCAAGAGAAAAGCAGCGTAATTAGGAGCACATGTTGATGAGTTATCGTTACGAGGCAAGGAAGAATCCGATCGGACGGTGGTGGGAGCTCGTATGATTCGACGGCGAGTTGTCGGTGGTGGAGGAAGAAGTGTGGCGGTGATGCGAGTGAGCGCCGCCGTGTATTCTTCAAGCAACTCAGCGGCGATAACTACTGTTATCATGGCGTTTTCAAGATTGCTTTGATTATGATTTTGAATTCGATAGAATATACAAAATAAATAAATAAATCTAGAAAAATCTTAATAATGTAGAAATTTGGTTGGGACAATGTAGATTAACTTAAAAGAGAAGGTATGATATATAAAGAATATGGGGTTCTGAATCTAGTACCTATAAATTCTGTTAGGTTCTAGTCATAAATTATTGTTGGAGCTCTAATCGTTGGCGAAGAAGCCGATTGGCACGAGAACAATCTACCTACGTTGTCTACATATTATCCGCACAAGTATTGTCGGTTCAATCGGTTAAGAGAAATGTAATAATAAAAATGAATAGCGAGAGGTCATGTAACAGTAACACATTTATTTTTGTGGATAATTTGATTGAAAGCTTAACCTATAATTCAAATATTTGTAATGTAAACATGTAATTACTTGATTATCTGTACTTTCCGTCATGTAACAAACGAGGATACACTTCATAATAAATAGATTTATTTGCAATTTTTACATTCATCATTTTTGAATTTTAACATAATATTTCTAATATTGTTTAAATCAAAATTATACAATGTTAAACAGGTCTATTGGAAGTTGAATTTTGTAAAAATTTTAAAATCCTTATAAAATTACGTGTTATCTCAATATTGATTTTAGTTTTTTTATCCAAATCATGTGTTATTCAAAAATTGATTTTAAAATACTTATCAAAAATATAAGTTATTGGCTCTATCATTTAAAAATACTAACTTAAATTACCCCTCATTCAATATTAAAGATTTGAGTATGCATTTGATTTGAATATAAATTTTAATAAATTTATTATTTGAAATACAAATGTCTGAAATTTTACTCAAATTTTGTTATTTAGAATTGGTTTGGAAAAAAATAAACAATACATGTACGTGAGAAGCAAAATAAACAAAAATTACAACCATCATTATAACAGCATTATAATACGAAGTTCCATAAAATCCCTATAAAAAGTTTATCATAGAATTAAGGATTATTTACTAAAATGGTCTGTTAAATATATGTAATTATTAAACAAATTTGTATGATATTTGATAATTACTATAGTATGATCAAAAATTTTAAAATATAATTTTTTTTTAGTTTAGAAAAAACGTAATAACAATAATGTTATTAATAAAAACTATTATATAAAAAACAAAAAAAATTCTGGGAGCAGCTTGTGCGATACAGAGGGCGATTTCCGGTGCGACGTGGGTTCTCTCCAACGGTGGTTACATTGGCGAATCCATGCTTTTCAGATCTGCGGTTCTAATGAGAAGCGGGGGAGGTTCACCGTTTTCAGGAGGCGGATTTGTATCGGCAAAATCTGAAAATTAGGGTTCGCATTTTCAAAAACCAAAACGAAGAGGCGACATAAGTTTTGTGGAGCGGAGGTTCAAGGAAGGTGTCTAGACACGGATCTGGTATTCGGGGAGGGATTAGGCACTAATTTCCCACCGCGAAGAATTTTGACTAGGAGGGCGATTTCCAGTTTCTCTCAAGGCGATTTCCGGCGTGAATGAGGGCGATCTTCGACGATTTCAGATAAGTTTATCTCTTTATTTTCTTCTTTCAAATGGAGTGGCGGTTGGTGTATATCTGTGGGGTTAGGTTTATGTGTATGATGAATCTAGTCAAATTATAATGTACCCATGAAATATCGTCTCATATCCGTAGTCGGGATGGATAATATTGGTTCGATTTGTAATTTTGGAAAAACGAGATCTTGGAATGTCATTTTTGGGATTCAGAGGAACAAAAACACCTTATAGGATAACATTATCGTCTCTAATGGTGTTTTTGTAATGATTTAGAGGTCTAATGTACGACCACATATAGACAATTGGGGACCAACAACCACACTGGTTGTTGTTCAAATTTTCTCGGGTTTTTACTCTGTTTATATGCAAAAATGGTGAGAATGATGTTACTAAGTGATTTAGAAATTAAATCGATCAATGATACCTATATTGTTGATAATATAGATGAGGTCATTTATGCAGTTGCTTTGTTTAGGCAGTCTGAGGACCTTTGTATGTCCAATTGGTTGTTACATGTTTTTAGCAATAATTGGTACTGTGAGAAGGTTTATCAGAGGGAGATTAGAAAGTAAATTGAATTCAAAAGTATAATTTTATTGTTGATATGCAAGAACTTTATAGTTGATATGAAAGTGACTATTGCCATTATAGTTGCAGATTTGGGAGAGTGGCGCTCGAGTTTTCATTGCCAAATGACGACACAATGCGTTAAAAGGAAGTCTCCTATCCTTGGTAAAGATCAGAGGACTTTTAGTTCATTAAGTGATTCCTTCAATTTACCTAGTAAGTGGCTATTGTCGCCTTGGCTTGTGTTCGGGCAGGCTAATGCGTGTAGTTGGGGGCTTGAAAGGCCAACAAGGGAAAATGGAAGGTTTCAGATCACAATCTTTTGTGAGAATGGAGCTGTCGATGGAGGATTATCCTTCAGTTCACAAATTATGGTGGTACGTTTCCAGAATTTTCAGGAAATTTGTTCCGATATTTTAATACGTAGATGTAAGTATCAAAAATATTTTAAAAACATTCAATTCTTGGCTAATGATATTGAAAGAGAAATTTGGGGGATTAATATCAATCATGCTTTTAAAATTCAAAATATTAGGATAAGACCTAATTTTAAGGATATGTTAGGCCTTATCGATACAATGGAAGCTATATATATCACGATTAATAACATAAGAGGGTTTAGTGGTTGTCTCTTGCATTATAGTCTCTCTTTTAAACCTAGGTATTTCCGGGTTCGTGTGTCTAACCAGAATAGTACAATGTCTGCGAATGAGTCGCCGATCAAGGGTATGAGGATTAAGATTCCCAAGATAGATAACACCGCATTACTTGCTAAATCTTCGAAAGTTCTAATGGGACGATGTCTATATCCCCAGAACAAGAACGTAAGTACTTTCTTATTTAGAATGCCCCAATTCTAGGACTTGGTAGGTCAAGTTAAAGGTCTAAACCTATGAAATGGTAGGTTTCAGTTTGAGTTTCATGAGGAGGGGGATTTAGAAAGGGTTCTGGAAAATGGCGCCATCAATTTCGATGGGTGGATGGTCGCTTATGTCCCTTGGAGGGCCATGGTCGGGGCTGATTATCCTAATACGATACGGCTGTGGGCTAGATTCCCTCTTCCTTTCGAATATTGCGTGGAAGAAATGTATAAGATAGTTGTTGAACCAATTGGGGTAGTAATTTACATTGATGTCAAGAAAGGTATATTTTTAGTAGAGGTTCCTTGTTCCAAACCACTTACTTTTTCTTCTGTTTTAGAATTTGAAGAAGGGAAAGAATCCAAAATATTGATAAATATAAGAGGTTATTGAGATTTTGTGGTCTCTGTCATCGGATGACTCATGAAAAAAATAGTGTTACAAGTCTAAATCAGTTAATGTAGGAAGTGGTAATGTTGACTATGGTAAATCAATGGCAGCGCGGAGAACAAAGAGTTTCAAAGGAGCGGTATTGATGGGTTCTTCAAAACCAAGCGGCATACCAAACGCTGGTTACGTTGACAAGAAGAGGGGCCGTGGCTTACCTTCCTTGAAACCAAAGAAAGATTTTGCGAAACTGGTATGGTTGTATGAGTTTGATAATTTTTTTCAGGCTAGAGACCAGAAAGTTGTAAATTGCTTTTGCCTATGTTTTAATGTCGAAATGATGGGGTTCTTCTTAGTTTCATGGCAGGTTCGAAGACCTTTGTTTCAGGATTCGAACCAGACTGATATGGCAGCTGCGAAGGAAAGAGAACCCGCGGTTATGCAGTCTGCCTCTGATCAATCTTGGGAGGCAACGACAGTGGTGGACGCTGTTGTAGCACTGACTGAGGATATAGCTGGTGCGGTAGCTGTTGAGGATGGTGCAGTACTGGCTCCCAGTGATGAGGAGGCGGATTTGGAGGCAGAAATCGCCGACTATGAGCAGGAATACACACTTTTATACACAGAGGAGGATCTTCTCGATGACCTAGCATTCTGAGCTGCAGTGGCTGATACACAAAGGCTGACTCCAGCTGATCGTGCAAAAATAAATGCAGAGTTCGCTCAGACCTTGCAAAAATGTAGAGTTGCTAGACAAGTGAAACCCCCAGTAGGTCCAAGCAAGACGGCTTCTAGGACCAACACGCCAATTCGAGGGGTCAGCTTTAAGAAGGCCTTGGCATTGAAAGTTATGTCTCCGAGGAAAACCCCAAAGCAGAAGTTAGCTAAGGAGGGATCACTTAAAGATAAGGACAAGGGTCCGATGATATTTGAAGTTATTTTATGATTAATGTTCTTTTTTGGAATTGTCAAGGAATTGGCAGTAAGATTACAATTGGTTATTTGAGAGACATTTGGAAACGTTATAGACATGAATTTTATTTTTTTCTGAGACTAAAAATAATTATATATTCTTGGAAAAAATACAGAGTCATTTTGGGTATAGCTTGTTAACCACGGTCGAACCAATTGGTACAAGTGGAGGATTAGCATTGATCTACAAAGATTACATGAACATTATTATAAATTATAAAGATAAAAACATGATAGACATAACTACATAATTGAAAGGTAAAAAAGCCTTTATCACCTTTATTTATGGAGAACTAGTTCAATATAAAAGAGATTATGTGTCGGAACGATTAACTAGGCTGAGAATTCAACAGTTAAAGCCCTGGTTAGTAACAAGAGATTTCAATGCGCTTACCGGAAATCATGAAAAGTTAGGTGGTTCTGTAAGACCTTCATCGCAATTTGTAACATTTAATCAGATGTTGCAGGATTGTGGCTTGATTGATTTTCCAAAAATAGGTAATTTTTGGTCATGGCGGGGAGTCCGACAAAATGGAATAGTGCAGTGTATTTTAGATATATCTTTTGGGAACGAAGAGTGACACGAAATATTTCCTAAATCAGAAGTTGAACATCTGGACATGATAGGGTCAGATCATAGACCAATTATAGGACGGTTCTCGGATAACATGATTTCAAGAAAACCACAATTTATTTTTGACAAACACTTGGATTGGAAAACCTGGACTCTAGGACATTATTTAGAAAAGTTGGAGGGGTAATTATTCTAGAAAACTATTCATTGGATGATAAACTTAGGGCGTGTCACCGTGAAATTTCACACTGGAGGCAAAACACTATTGAACCTGGACAACTGAAAATTAACAAGTTGAAACAAGAACTGGAAGACCTGAAAAGCAGTGGTCTACGAACTCAGATCGAATTCTGCAGGTTAATATGGATCTACGATTCGCTTATGGTGAAGAAGAGGTTTACTGGAAACAAAAAAGTAAGAATAAGTGGCTGCGGGAAGTAGATGAAAATACAAAATTTTTCCACGCTCAAACAAAGCAGCGATGAGCTCGTCATCAGATAATTGGCCTTTACTCTAGGGTGATGTTTGGGTTACCAAGGAGGACGATATCCTTAGAGAAGCAACATACTATTTCTCCATACTCTTATCTATCAATGGGTATTCTACTTTGGTTTTGGATGAGTTATAGTCCAAAAATAATGAGGTGGATAATCAAATTTTGATGAGGCGAGCCACTCAGGAGGAAGTTCGTCACGCTATGTTCTTGATAAATCCCAGTAAAGCTCATGGGCCAGACGGGATGACTGCATTGTTCTTTCAAGAGGCGTGGGGACATTGTACAAGATGATTTGGTTAATTTGGTTAATAATTTCCTATCTCATGGCTTGTTTGAGCGGAGTTTGAATAAGACAAATATTTGTCTTATTCCAAAAGTTTCTTGGCCAACAAGGATGCTGGAATTTAGACTAATTAGTTTATGCAATGTGGCATATAAGATAATATCCAAGGTAATGTGCCTACGTCTCCGAAGGATATTACCTAAATTAGTGTCGGAAACACAATCAACCTTTGTAGCAGGGAGGAATATTTCAGATAATATTTTGATAGCCCAAGAGATGTTGCATGCCCTGCGGACGAATATATTGATTAGGGGCAAATATATGGCCATTAACACGGATATGAGTAAAGCATATGATACAGTGGAGTGGAATTTTGTAACGATTTTGTTACGGAAGTTGGGTTCTGTGAAGCATGGATAAGATGTATTATGTTCTGTATCACAAGTGTAAAATATTATGTTTTATTAAATGGCGTCCCTGGGGGTTGTATTACACCCCAGCGTGGTCTACGACAGAGTTGTCCTATATCGCCTTATATTTATATTCGGTGTACGGAAGTGTTAAACTCAAAGTTACGAGATGTAGACCAGAGGGGACTACTAACAGGTATCTCTATTGCTCGGACCAGTCTGGCAATGAAACATTTTTTATTCGCTGATGATAACCTTTTCTTTTGTAAAGCATCAAAAGAAGAATCGCAACAAATTTTGAAGATACTTAAAGAGTATTAGCAGATCTCTGAACAGCAAATAAACTTTCAAAAGTCTTCGATTCAGTTTGGACAGGGATTATCTGTTGCTGAAAAAATAGACTTACATCGATCACTTGGGATCCAAAATGTGGGAGGAGTGGGATCGTATTTAGGATTACCTGAAAACATTGGAGGGGCGAAAACGAAAGTTTTTGCTTTTGTTTGAGAGAAACTTAAAGACAAAATTATCAGTTGGTCCTCAAAATTTCTATCAAAAGCGGGAAAGGAGGTTCTAATTAAATCGGTCCTGACATCCTTGCCTACATATGTGATGTCTTGTTTCAGACTCCCAAAGGTGGTAGTCCATCAGTTAAACTCTGCTATAGCAGATTTTTGGTGGTGAATTCAAGCATTACGAAGGGAATTCATTGGCAAAAATGGCAGAAGGTCTGTAAACCTAAGTCTGAAGGAGGACTAGGTTTTCGGGTTTTGGAGGATATTAACTCAGCTTTATTAGCAAAACAGTTTTGGCGTCTCCTGGATTTCCCAGAGTCATTGCTGACTCATGTCATGAGAGGTTGTGATTTTAAGAACACTTGTCTGTTGATGGCAAAGTCAAGGGCTAATTCGTCTTATGGTTGGTGGAGTATATTATCGGCAAGATCCTTGGTTTAGAAAGGTGCACTTAGGAAAATAGGGGATGGGACGAAATAAAAGTATGGATAGACCCATGGATCCCGGATAGCATACCCCGACCGGTAACAAAGATGTCAGTCTCTTTGTTTCCCGACCTTACAGTGGATCAATTTGTTGATCACCACTCGGGTTCTTCGAAGGAGATATTGGTCTGAAAATATTTTGATCCTATTGATGTCCAATACATACTAGGCATCCCTATACCACGACGTCAACGTCCTGATTATTGGGGATGGCATTTTACTAACACAGGACGGTATACTGTTAAGTCAGGGTATCTCACTGAGACGACTTTATCGCATTTCGAGGTCGGTTTTCCAGGTCCAAACTTTAAGGCATTATATGAGAAGGTGTAGAAAATTAAAGTTTCAAACAAAATACGACATTTTTGTGGCAAATTTTGTCAGGAAATGTTTATGTAAATCAGATGCTTAAGCAACGGGGGATTAAATGTAATCTGGATTGTTTAAAATGAGGAGCAGAGACTGAGACTATTTATCATATTCTCTTCCAATGTCCTTTGGCAATTCAGACGTGGACCTTATCGGATATCCCATCTGTGATACATATCTTTCCAAAGAACTCTGTCTAGTATAAGCTTGACTACTTATTTTGGAGATTACCAGATGATGGTGATCGCTGATAACAGTCTCTCTCTCTCTCTCTCTTTTTTTTTTTTTTTTTTTTTTTTTTTTTTTTTTTTTTTTTTTTTTTTTTTTTTTTTTTTTTTTTTTTTTTTTTTTTTTTAACACGAAAATCAGGGAAGAAGATGAGTTCTTGAGGGTAGAGATCAATGATCAAAGCATCACTAGGGTTCCAGACTTGTTTTTCAACCTATTTAGATGACCTCTAGGCAAGGAATCCACATCATTCACATTTATTCTCATGCAATGAGACCTCTCTCAAACCACAACCAGACTTGATCCTCATCAACGATTGGTGACTTAAGAGGCAGCAAATACATACCTAAAACAGCCTAATAACACCCTATACAATCAATCTCTTGAGCTAGGAGAGGTTATCTCAAGTTAAGCTCTTTTAAGCATTTACACAAATACCTTGTGGGTGGGAAACACCAAACAATCAGATTTCAATTGATCAAAGAGAAATAGGCATTAAACACACTTAAACTGAGGAGATATAAGCCTATTCAAGCCTAAACAAGTCTGGAAATCCGTAGATATACCGTAATCTCACCATCTTCTCAAAAACCCTAATGGATCTACTCAAACTTCATGAACAAGAACATAAACCCAGAAATATAAATTGCTAACATTAAAAGATAGATCAGGAAGAGATGAACAACAATGATTAAAGACAGAAAATTAAATAACAAAGGATCAACAAGGATCTAAGATTTAAAAAGAGAAGTTACAAGAGAAAAAGTAATAAAGTCTGTTTGATTAAGAGAAAGCTTAAAAATGTGGGTCCTTTGCCTAATTACGTTAAGGGAGTATTTATACTCCACTTTTACAAAAAACCCTAAAAAGTCAACTCTGGAAAAAGTCAACGTTTTTTGGGTGAAAAACCGCTCGACCAAGTAATGGTCCTTTTGAGACACAACATAATAGACTAAATCTTCTAGATCACGTCCTAAACTTCAACTATAGACCGATTGATTCATCCACAGGTCTTCTTGTAGTCCAAAATCCTCCATAATAAGCTCTTGAAGTACCTAAAATCCACCATTATGCAATGTATGCAATGCTCAATACCAAATACGCATAATAGACTAAAAATGCCCTAAAACGATGATAATACTGCAAATGTGAATGCAAAATGTGCTAGATCATGCTCCTAAAATACGTTAAAATGCAGACACATCAAATCCCCAAACTTAGTCTTTGGTTGCCCTCAAGCAAATGCATAGAGCTAAGAAGGAAGAGAGGTTGCTGACAACGAGAACATCTCACCTCAAACGAACAACTTATCAAGCTGAAAACCGTAATCCACATGTGAACCCCTATTCCATTGTAAAAAAAAACAATCTAATTACATCAAGACTTATCATAATAACCGAATACTCCCTAACACTTAACTTGACCCTAAGAAACACAGATTTGAATCCTATTTCTAAAAGTGCAGACCGCAAGAGGGGCTATTGATCAAAGATCTGGGGATTCAACTTCCCCAAATTCAGCTAGACATTATTAATTCAGACTTTTTTTTATTTCAACTCCTACTTTTGCTCGAACTCATACTTATTTGCTTTAGCTTTACCAATGAACATGAAAAAGTACGGGTTTACGCATAGTCTCGGTTCACCTTAGACATCAATGTATTAGCTTTCTCAATGAACTCGAAAAAGTACGGGTTTTCGCACAGTCTCGGTTCACCTTAGGCAACATCAAAATGATTTTATCAATGAACACAAAAAATTATGGGTTTACGCACAGTCCCCATTCATATTAGACCAAATTATGCGAGCTGAGTTGTAATAATGATGTTTCTATTTTTCTATGCTTTTCTTTCTACTTAGCTAGCTGAACTCAAGGAAGAATCTTGTGCAGTGCATCTCAAGCCCCTAGTTTGGCAAAAATTAAATCGGATTATGAGGAAAAAAATATGGTCCTTTTGAAACACAACATAAGCACTGGTTTTTAAGGCCAACGATCTACCAATCGGTGTTCAAAAGGGAAGAACGCAAGTCCAAGAGTTCACTATGGTTACTAGCCGATAAACCTAGCAAGACTGTCTATCATTAGCAAGATGATTCCCAAAACGGTAGACTCAATCCTATATGAATGCAATGCGACTACATGAACACTCTGTTTTTGACTGATGCTTTTTCATGGTTTTTCAAATTTTTATGGATTTTCTATGCCTTAAATGGTTTGCAAATGAACAAATATGCTAACTAAAAATATTTTTGTGATTTTCTATGCCATAAATGATGTGCAAATGATGAATGAGGAAAATCAAAGATAAGAATCACAGAAAACAATATCAAATATCCTCTGGAACCCTCCCCCAAACTTAAATCATACAGTCTCTTGTGTGTATAAAAGCCCGAAAGAGGATTCTAGACCAGCAAGTCAAAAGAAAATATGTGATGGTATATACAATGATGGGAAAGAGTTTTGTAGCTCTCAAAGGTCTAGTACTGGGCTGCCACATGGTCGAGCGTCCTCTCCCTAGCCAGATGAGAATTTTTTCGGCCGAAACAAAACTTGCTGGAACCTACTTACCGTGGTAGGCCGATCTGGTGAACTTCTTGTTGGTTGGAGTACTCCCTAAGACTTTGAATTCCTACCAAAGAAAGAAGTTATTCATAGATGTTAAGCAATACTTTTGGGATGAATCATATCTCTATCAGAAGGGATCTGATGGGCTTTTAAGGCGATGTGTGTCAGAAGAGGAAGTTAGAGGGATATTGGGACATTTTCATGGATCTACATATGGTGGTCACTTTGCTACATCAAAAACAGTACAAAAGATTCTTCAACCCGACTTATGGTGACAATTCATGTTTAGAAAACGCCAAGAGTTTATATCCAAGTGTGACCCTTGTCAAAGAATAGGGAGCATAAGCAAGAGGAATAAAATACCTCAGAATCCTATCTTGGAGATAGAAGTGTTTGATTGTTGGGAAATAGATTTCATGGGACCTTTAAACCCACCATATTATGTAAATAACTATATTTTGGTTGTTGTAGATTATGTTTCGAAGTGGGTAGAGGTCATTGCATGCCCCCACAAATGATGCCAATATGGTGTTAAAATTATTCAAGAGCATTATACTTCCCAGATTTGGAGTGCCGAGAGTGGTGATTAGTGATGGAGGTTCTCATTTCATCAACAAAGTTTTGAGAGCTTGCTCAAGAAACATGGGGTTCGACATAAAGTGGCAACTCCATATCATCCACAAACTAGTGGGCAGGTTGAAGTGTCAAATAGACAAATCAAGTATATTCTGTCAAAGATAGTGGGGATTTCTAGGCGTGATTGGGCAGCCAAACTGGATGATACTCTTTGGGCCTATCATACCACTTTTACGACGCCTATTGTGAGGACACCAATTCAGATACTCTATGGAAAAACTTGTCATGTGCAGGTTGAGCTCAAGTACAAGTCTATTTGGGCCACCAAGCTTATGAATTTTGATTTCAAGACAGCTCAAGAAAAGAGGCAGATTGATTTTCATGAATTGGAGGAAATCCGACTTGAGGCATATGATAGCTCTAAAGTATATAAGGACCGCACTCAGGCAGCTCATGACAAGAAGATCTAGTCAAAGACAATTAGCCGCTGATCAAGTACTACTTTTTAACTCTAGGCTCAAGCTGTTTTCCGGTAAATTTAGATCGAAGTGGTTTGATTCGTTCAAGGTACTGCATGTTTTACCTTACGGGGAAGTCACCTTAGCCAACAACAACGGAGAGGAATTTACAGTGAATGGCCATAGAGTTAAACCGTACTTGGCTGATGACACAATTCCCGAGGGAACTTCGGTTATTCTCGATAAACCACCTCATCTCCAATGAATATGAGGGAGTTAAGCTCGAGACTATAAACGAGTGCGATTAGGAGGCAATCCCAAAGATATCCTTTGTATATAGTTTGGTTATGCATATTTTCAATTTTATAGATTACATAGATTTTTGCTTATTTTATGACTGTTTGCATGTGATTGGAAAGTGTTTTTGTATTTTTTGCAGAGCTGGTGGGACCGGGACGTGGCATGAGAGAGAATGACAGAAAAGAAGGGACAACGCTCGACCAACCTGTGGTCGAGGGTATCGCTCGAGTGTGGACGTCTACCCTTTTGCAGACGACGCTCGACCGATGTCTGGTCGAGGGCCCGCTCGAGCGTCTTCTTGTCCTGTCCAATCGACCAGTATGCGTCCCTGTACGTGACAAAAGAGAAAAACAATTATGACAAGACGAAATTCACTGCGAAAAAGAGAAAAAATGGAGAAAATCTTTCTCCTTTAATGCCTTTATTATACAATAAATTCAAATGATTTGATTTGATCTTATCTTTAATTTGAATTTCAAAAATATTCCTTTCTTATCTGTTGGCTTCTATATACAGAAGGGAAACCCCTCTCACATCATTTACCTCATTTTTATTCTCTCACTAAAATCTTTCTCTAGCTTGTGTTCTTTTTTGTGAAGAAGACAACTGTTGTGTTGAAGAAGACTGCCAAGGAGAGTTGTTTTCCGATAAGACCTCGCTGTATCCGCCTACACATCTCGACACTCGACCAGAATTCGATCGAGCTTCAAGCTCGAGCATCGTTTTCCAAGCTGATTTCCAGTTTGTAAGACCATGTCTGATCTAAGGGCACGCCACGCTAACCTCCTCAGGCTCCGGGCAACGAACTATGCAAGAAATGGAAGCTAACCTCACCATGTGGAGTCATCCAAAAGCAGACAGAGCACCACCAACAAAGTTTGTTTCTTGCACAGCTCGGGCTTACAAAGAGGAAATGGTCCAGTTTCTCGCCACAGTCCAAATAGTTGTTTATGACCAAAAAAATATGGGCATCCAAGAGAAGCAAGGTGCTGGCTATATCAGCTTCATAGTAAAGGGACAAGATTATATGCTTACCTGCAAGGGACCTAGAGACCTATTCCGTTTCCCTAAAGCCGAATTAGAGAGCTATGGGCCAGATTTTAATAGAGGAGAACTTGAGGATTTACGGCAGATGATAGCCACAACGAGGAACCAATTCTCATCATCAAGATCTAAGGCATTTCTAATCCGAAACACTGCTTTGAGGTACTTCCTAATGATCCTTGCAAATATATTCTTCTCTTGTTTCAGCACATGAACTATAAATCTTGGCGAGATGGAAATGTTGATTACCGCATTAAGGGAAACAGTGGGAACAAAGAGTGACGGTTCTCCCATTGTTGGAGACAGAAATGAAGCTGGTTTAACCATTTACTTTGCCAACCAGCTCGCCATATATCGAGATTGGGCTAGCGAGAAGAAATCTGGTGGACGTGAAGGTAAAATCACAGTTGGGGGTTCAGTGACTTGCATTCTAGAACAGTGTGGAGTACCCATTGAAGAAGAAGAGTGGGTAGAGCCTCGGTACATGGACCTTAATTATTTGAGGAGGTGTATGTTCCTATCTAATGTGAGGATGCAAGGGAAGCACGTCTATTTGTTTCAGCATCCGCTACGACAAAGTGCTTTCCTACTTCTGCCCAACAGAGAGCTTATATCCATTAGAATGGGGAGGAATGCAGATTTTAACCCACCTTTGGAAGCTCTGTATAATTCAGATGGTCCTCCTCCACCTTCATCACCTATTGTGAGTGACGAGATCGATCCTAAGACTTATTATTTTGAAGAATTCACTCTACCACCAAGAAAAGGGGTCCCGATGAAAGAAGCCCACAAACACATTGGTCTACTGCAGAAAATGAACAAGTGGCTCATGAAGAAGGTTAAGAAACTGGTTGCGAGTGATGAAGCTAGGAGAGAGAGAATGACGGGTTGAACAGAAGGATAGCTGCTATGCAAAGGGAAAGAGGCCAATCATCTGGCCAAGATCAAACAATGCGTTATTCTGTTTCCATGGAGCATGAACGAGAACAATAGCTAGTACCAGCCAGGCACTCCTTCGCGAACATGGCTACATACACTAGCAGGCAGCGCGAGACTGGAGTATCACGCTCGAGCCAGATGCTCGAGCAGCACCAGGTCGAGCATCAGTCTGAAGCAGGATGCTCGACCGACACACTTGTCCGAGGAGACCCCGAGCGTTGCCAAGAGACAGGAGGCTACAGCCTGGAGAGCATGCACGCAACATCAGCCCACTACTTTGGCCTATGAGAGGTACAAACTCCTTCCCATCATTGTTTATACTATTGCATATTTTCTTTTGACTTGCTGGGCTAGGATCTTCTTTCGAACTTTTATCCACACATGAGATTGTGTGATTTAAGTTTGGGGTAGGGTCTAGAGGACATTTGACTCTGTTTTCTATGATTCTTAGCTTTGATTTTCTCATTTAGACCGTGCATATCACTTATGGCATATAAAATCACAAAAATGTTTTCCTTTTAGCATATTTGATCATTTGAATATCACTTAAGGCATAGAAAATCCATAAATATTTGGAAAACCATAAAAACACACCCTTTCGTACAACTCAGCTTGCATAATATGGTCTAAGATGAACAAACTGTGCGTAAACCCGTAGTTTTTCGTGTTCATTGATGAAACCATTATAATATTTCCTAAGGTGAATTGGGACTGTGCGTAAACCCATATTTTTTTGTGTTCATTGAGAAAGCTATTACATTGACGCATAAGGTGAACCGGGACTGTGCTTAAAACCATATTTTTCGTGGTCATTGAGAAAGCTGAAGCAAATAAGCGTGGGTTAGAGCATAAATTGGAGTTGAAATAAGAAGTGACTAAAATGCTGAACTAATTTAGTCTTGTTGAACTCTTGGAAGTTGAAATCAAAAGATCTTTGAATAATAGCCCCTCTTTATGTCTGCATTTTTGGAAATAGGTTTCAAATCTGTGTTTCTTAGAGTCCAGCTAAGTACTAGGGAGTATTTGGTTACGATGCTAAGCCTTGATGCAATTAGATTGTGGTTTTTACAATGGAATAGGGATTCGCATGTGGATTACGGTTTTCAGCTTGATAAGTTCTTTGTTTGAGGCAAGATGGTTATCATTGTCAGCAACCTCTCTTCCTTCTTTGCTCTATGCATTTGCTTGAGGGAAGGCAAAGACTAAATTTAGGGGAGTTGATGTGTCTGTATTTTAACACATTTAGAGGCGTCATTTAGCATATTTTGTATTCCTATTCACAGTATCATCATCGTTTTAGGGTCTTTTAGGTTTATTATGCATACTTAGTGCCATTATTGCATACATTGCATAAGGGTAAATTTTAGGTACTTCAAGAGCTTACTATGGAGAATTCTGGACTACAAGAAGACCCGTGGATGAATTGATCGTTTAAGGAGCAAAGTTCAGGACGTGAACAAAATGATTTGGCGTGAAATCGAGACGCTCGACCAATGCGCTCGACCACCACTTGGTCGAGTTCTTTTAATCCACAAGAGGCGTTAACTTTTTCCAGAGTTGAATTTCTTAGGGTTTTTTAGTTGTTGGAGTATAAATACTTCATAATATAATTAAGCAAAGACAACCACGTTTTAACCTTTCTTTTAAGCAAAAAGCACTTTCCCACTTTTTCTTGTAATTCTTTCATTTTAAAACTTAGATCCTTTGTGATCATTTACTAATTTGAATTTCCGTCTTTAATCATCGTTGTTCATCTTGTCTTGATCTTCCTTTTGATACTAATCATTTCATTTTCTGGGTTTAAGCTTTTATTCATGAAGTTTGAGTAGATCCATTAGGGTTCTTGAGGAAATGGTGAGATTAGGGTAGATCTAAGGATTTCCAGGTTTGCTTAGGGTTGAATAGGCTTAGATCTCCTTGGGTTAAGTGAGCTTAATGCTTTTTTTTCTCTTTGATCAATTGAAATTAGAGTTTTTGGTGTTTCCCACCCACAAGGTGTTTGTAAAAATGCGTGAAAGAGCTTAAGTTGAGATAATCCTTCATAGCTCAAGAGATTGATTGTCTAGGATGTTACTAGGCTATTCTAGGTTTGGTTTTAATGCCTCTTAAGCTATTGATCGTTGGTGAGAACCAAGTTCGGTTGTAGCTTAAGCTGAGTCTCATTGCATGAGAATGAATGTGACTGTTGTGATCCCTTGCCTAAAGGTCATCTAAATAGGTTGATAAGGAAGTCTAGAACCCTTAGTGTTGCTTTGATCATTGATCCCACTCCTTAAGGACCCATTCTATTCCTTTGTTAAGTGAATTTATTTGTGCTCTATTTTTTATTTAAAACTCTGTGTTGATCCAAAGCTCTGTTTTTATGTTCTGTTTTGTGCTCTGTTTTATGCTATGTTTTTTACCAAGTTTAATTTGCACTGAAATCTACCCATTAATGATGATTGGCTTGGATTAGGTTGTGTTGATTGGGTTCTGATTGCTCGTTGCTTGCCTAGTTGGATTGATACCAATCTGTATTACACTGATTGAGCATTGCAGTAGGCTTATTTGATGGTAAAAAGACTGTTATCACCATCCAACCAGCAATGGTTGTGGCAAGAGCAAAGACTGTGGCAAACGAGGAGTATGTGAAAAAATCTGATCTAGCCGAACTCATTAAAGCCATCAATTCCCTAAAAGATTTCGGTAACACTTCCTTTGTCTCAAAATTTAATAACCATTAATTGTGGATTCCAGGGCTACTCATCACATGATTAGCAATATGAATCTTCTGACAATATTAAACTGGCTCCAGGGAGTGTTGAAATTGCAAATGGAACTAGAGTCCCCATAAAGAGAATATGTGACTTGTGAATTTTCAATAAACACTCTAGTGTCTTTTATATGTCGGACTTTACATCAAATTTATTAAGTGTAAAGAAAACCGTATGTGACTTAAATTGCAATAGCCGCGCTTTAATTTATTGACAATGCTTTAGGGCACGCTAGGCTTGGCATCCCCATAGTCGCGCTTTAATTTTTACTATTACCTATTGTTTTATTTAAGAATGATTAGTGTGAAGCTTATATACTTGGTAAACATTGCAAGTCGGTGTTTCCCAAGTCTTCAACTTTTTATGAAAACTGTTTTGAGTTAATTCACTCGAATATTTGGTCATCACCATATGAGTCTAGGGAAAATCATAAATACTTTGTTACATTCATAGATGAAAAATCAAAATACAATTGGTTGACCTTACTACCATCTAAAGATAGGGTATTAAAAACATTTATCAATTTTCATAGTTATTTGGACTAACCAATATAATGCTGAGATAAAATTTTTGAGGACAAACAATGGAGGTGAATATACAAGCAATTTTGCAAACAAGCCCTAGCAACACGCGGAATTGTTCACCAAACAAGTTGTCCATACACTCCACAACAAAATGGTGTTGCTGAAAGAAAAAATAGACACCTAATGGAAGTATCAAGGGCCATGATGTTTCACACAAATGTTCCCAATAAATTTTGGGGGTATGCGGTTGTCACGTCATATTATTAGATCAACTAAACTCCAACAAAAGTGCTTAAAGATCACACACCATTCGAGGTACTTAACCAAATCAAACCACATATTAATCACTTACGTGTTTTTGGATTTGTTCGATTTTTCTTAATTCCAGGAGACTTGGGACACAACTTGAGGCTAACAGCACCAAAGGAATGTTCATTGGCTTTTCTACGACTCAAAAAGGATACAAGTGCTATGTACCCGAAACTTGAAAAGTGCTTGTATAGAGGGATGTAAAATTCTTGGAAAATAAAGGGTACTATGATGTGATGAATTGAGAAGGGGTGCGGGGTCTATCATAATCATGTTAGGGATACCGGAACTCCCGCGCCCCGACATCACTATTGCGCAGTCGAGCGCTACCTCCCGGCAGCAGGACGCGTCCGCCCCACATCAGGGGCGCTCCCTTCCCACAGTAGGGCGCTCCCTTCCCACAGCATGACACTCCCTCCCCACAGCCAGGCGCCCCCTTCCCGCAGCAAGGTGCTCTCTTCCCGCAGGAGGGCGCTTTCTTCCCGCAGGAGGGCGCTCCCTTCCCGCAGCAGGGCGCTTTCTCCCCACAGGAGGTCGCTTCCTTTCCACACCTCGATGCAATTACTGCTGCTCGGGGCGCACCCAACCTAGATTGCGATGCACCCAATGACTCCAAAGAGGGGTCCACTTCCGACTCAAGCTCCCACCATACGCTGCAGCCAACAGATTCGAAATGCCTCCCGGGTACATTACAAAAACAATGTCGTTGCTCACCCCAATCAACTCACATGCCACCTAGCCATGGTACCACTTGAGCACAAGGCATTCATGACCAAACTAAACTTGATCAACACTTTGTGCCAAATCTTATGACGAGGCCAAAGAACACCAAGTTTGGCGAGATACGGTCAATGAAGAACATGTCGCTATGGAAAGGAAAAATACTTGGGAAGAAGCACGACTCTCACATGGTAAACGAGTTGTCTCGTCCCGTTGGCTCTTTACCATTAAGTTTAAAAGTTATGGTCAAACTGAACGGTACAAATCTCGACTCGTAGCTCGCGGTTTCACACAAAGCTATGGTGAAGACTACCATGATACATTTGCCTCGGTGGCCAAATTACATATGGTACGAGTGGTTATTTTCCTTGCTACTAACCTTGATTGAGAATTATGGCAAATAGATGTCAAAAATGCATTCCTTCAAGGCGAGCTTGAGGATGAAGTCTACATGCATCCTCCATCGGGTCTTGAGCATATTATTGCCCCCAAGAATGTCCTAAGACACCGCAACCACATTTATGGACCTAAAGCAATATCCACGTGCATGGTATCATAAATTGAATCACACACTCCGCGATAGAGAATTCCACAAATCGGAAGCCGATCACACCATCTTCACTCTCTGCGGCTCTCAAGTTATTGTAGTTTATTCTTGTTTATGTCGATGATATTATAATTACCGGTGACAACATAGATGGGATACTTGAGACCAAGAATCATCTCAAGAATGAATTCTTCATATCCCAACGGAAACATGCACTTGATCTTTTAACTGAGTGTGATATAGGTACCAAGATAGCTTGCACACCACTTGATGATACCTACCAAGCAACGCGTAAGGGGGAGAACAATGATGACCCTCCGTTTGAAGAAAAACACCAATACCAAAATATGGTGGGAAAATTAATCTATCTTACCATCACACGCCTGAATCTATGATATGTCGTGAATCAAGCAGGTCAACACATGAAAACTCCTAAGACTAGTCATTAGAAAATGGTGGAGCGAATACAACGATACATAAAAGGGACTCTGGAACAAGGCATATGGATGAGAAGAAATGAAGATACAACACTTGTGGGGTATTGTGATGCGGATTGGGCTAGAAATAGACAAGACCGCAAATCCACTACCGGATATTGCACGTTCATTGGAGGTAATCTAGTCACGTGGAAAAGCAAGAAACAAAAGGTTGTATCATGCTAAAGTGCGAAGCGGAATATAGAGCAATGCGAAAACTCACGGATGAGCTCATATGGTTAAAATTTGTACTCAAAGATTTGGAAATCGAGAGCACGAAATCAATCACAATGCATTTTGATAACCAAGCAGTAATACATATAGCATCAAACTCTGTGTTTCACGAAAGAAGTAAACATATTGAAATCGATTGCCACAAGGTTGGGAAAGGTGGAACAAGAAATCATCATACCTTGCTATACTAGAAGCGCGGACCAACTTGCAGATATATTTACAAAAGCTGCACGTCTCAAAGTGTGTGAGTTTATATACTCGAAACTTGGGCTTATCAACTTGCCCAAAACGTGACAATGAATCATACTCTTTTTGCTTTAGATATTTTTATCCCAAAAGGGTTTTACACTATAGATTTTAATGAAGTGGGGAGTTACAATCTTCAAGCTTGATCCTCATACTCTATGGAATCAAGCTTGAGGGGGAGTATTAACTTGACCAACACAAAAAGAGGAAACGTGGTAACTAAGGTAACCTAAGACTCTCAAGGGATAGTTAGGAATTGATGAGTGACTAAGTCATCTTTGGTAAAAGAAAGCCATTGGAGCTGACCGGTGGGTAAAAGGAAATTGTTGGAGGCTTGGAGGCTTGTGCGCCCTGACGAATCACGTGAAGAGAGAAGACACTCCTTGGGGCGCACCCACCTCGAGATTAATGGAAGACTCTTCTCTTCTTTTCTCTTTTAGATTTATTTGTTGTGTAGTGATTTGTCTATATTAGTCAAAACTCTAGTGATGTAAAGGCTATATATATGAGTGTATAACATATGTAAAGAAATTAGAAAGAAAAGTTTTTTCTTCCTCATTCTCGGTTTACTCTTATACTCCCCCTTAAATCTATTCTCTCAATCTTATTTTCTTAATTCTCTTAAAAAATAACAAAAAACATGATTATAGTCACCATTGAGAATCCAAGAGAGATACATATGAGAGTATTTGGATTTGACATCAAGGAGATCCTTGCAAAGTTATCTACCATATATCTCAAACTTTGAAGCATAGACAACAAAGCAAATGAAAGACATACAATACACAATAATATGAACACCACATGTGATATGTTGAGAATATTTCTCAAGAAGGGAGACTTGAACATCTGAAGGGAAGCAGAACCAAATACGACCACGCCTATGCAGATCAAAATTGGTGAAGAATTGCCACCCTGGAAAGGTAGAATTAAGCATCGATTGACAATTAGTCTCAAGAACCCACGTTTCAAACAAAAAACCAAACAGAGGCTTCATTGCATTAATCCAATTACGAACCACAATATGTTTATGTAGTAAGTTAAAACCATGTAAGTTCCAGCAAAAAAAAGACATATAGCTTCCTTTTGGAAGCTTTCTTATTTGAAGTCAGAGACAATTTAGCAGGCAGAGCCTTAGAACGCATGAAAGGAGCACGAGTACTCACTTTACATTCACCAGCTGCTGATTTGAGATCATCCATAGAAACTGAAACTTTGGAAGCATAATCCACAATTTCACCGTCCTCAAGAATATTGAGCAAAACATTAAATCAAGAATGAGAAATGGAGATGGGAGGAGTTACAGAAGTTGTGGTTTAAGGAGTAGAGTCAATAATCAAAATCCGAGTAGCAACATGATAAATAAAGTCAAAATTACACACATTGAGAACGTGTCCAAAAACCACAGCATGTATAGAATCCTTAGAGCCAGATAAAACAACACATTAATCATCAGTAATAGGTCTAGTAACAACAAGGGTAGAGTCAATAACCAGATTTTCGCCATTAGCAATAGGAGAAGAATGTGGAGAAGCTGTATTAGCAATAAAAGGAACAACATAGACAAGGTTAGAACTTGAGGCCAGAGCTGAGTCTGTATTCGCAACAACAACATGAGTGGTTTCAGAACATGTAGAAACATTCAGTAGCGAAAAACCCACAATGTTTTCACCAGTAGTAATCACAGTGGCAAAATTAGAAAAACCCAATTTTAGATGAATCTGCATTCACATTGGTAATATGAGCAGATGTACCAATACATTTGTGCTTATTTGAAGAGTTACGATTCTTGGAAAGATGACTCCATTTGTTGCAAAAGTCACAACGAGCAGGTAACCACGGGAAAGAGACAGCAATGAAAGATTTTGGGTAACGGCCAGCCAAATGAATTTGTTTGGCAAAGGCTTATGCAGATTTACCTAAATTAAGATGCAAGAAACATTAAGACGGTAGCCTTTCTCTGTCGTAGAATGAAGCTTAACTAGAGTTCCAATTTGGCTTGCCAAGAAACTCAAACCTCGATATGAAAAAGATGACCCGCAGCAGCTGAAATATCAACCCAGAAAGGCATAGAAGAGAGGTCCAGATCATGAGAAGCAGCCTTATGAGACCATTCACACACCACTAAGGTAATCAAGTTCGTATAGAGTTTACTTGATGTAAATGTTAACTCACAAATACAAGTTTAATAAGAAAATTTTCAACATCGACTAATCCTTTCTTAATACATTCTCGTATAAAATGGTAATGTTATGTATGTGCTTACTTCTCCATGGAATATGGGATTCTTTGTAAGAGAAACTGTTGATTTATTGTTGATCTTGATGCTGATTTGTTCTATCTTCTTTCCTGTGATTTCACTCAACAAGTCTTGAAGCCACATAGCTTCACGAGCTGCTTCCGATGCTACCATGAATTCAGCTTCACAAGAAGATAGTGTCACGGTATTCTGTTTTTGAGAGCACCACATGATTGGTGATGAACCAAAATAGAAAATGTGACCGGTTGTACTCCTTCCATCGTCTTGATCAATATTTTGACTACTATCACCAAATCCACTTATCTTACTTGATCTATTCCGATGAAACTTGATACCAAAAGCAAGAGTACCTTTAAGGTATCGTAGAATTTGCTTCATGATATCTCCATGAAACTTGCGTGGAATTTTCATATAACGGTTTGCTACTCCAACCGCAAAAGCTAGGTCTGATCTTGTGTGTAACAAGTATCTTAAGCAACCAATGTTCCTTCTATAATTTGTTGCATTTATCTCGGATTCTTCAAGTGCTTTAGAGACTTCTAATCCAAACTCCATTGGAATTTGAGTTGAGTTACACGACTTTAAACCCACCTATTTTAAGATCCCTTTAGAATATCCTTCTTGAATTCATTTATGATCTTGAGAGAATTTTTAGTTACGAATAAATCATCTACATAAATTACCACAATGAGACTACTCTCATGATCTTCCTTGTGATACACGGAGTGACATTTGAACATCTTTTTGAACTTCATACATTTTAGAATCTGGTCCAACTTCGTATTCCAAGCACGAGGTGCTTGTCTTAGACCATACAAGGCTTTTGTAAGTTTGTACATCTTGTGTTCATCAACTTTTGCTTCAAAGTCCTCAAGTTGAACAACACACACATCTTCCTTTAATTCTCCATGTAAGAAGGCTGTATTTACATCCAAATTATGTATCTCCCATCCACTTGATGCGGCTTGACCTATTAATAACTGAATGGTCTCAAGTCTAGCAACCGGAGGCAAATACCTCATCAAAGTTTATGCCACATTCTTGTACATATCCTTTTGCTACAGGCGATCCTTGTAGTTGTTGATTGTACCAAGTCTTGTTTTATTGATAGAATCAATTTCTTCTTGACATGCTTTTGACCATTTAATCGATCCTTTGGCTTCTTTAAAACACCTCGGTTCATCATTGATGGAAAGTAGTAACCTCTCACACTCAACCGCATCTTGAAGAACATAATCATCAAGATACTTAGGTTGATGAATTTGCCTTGTATTCTTCTTAGCGGTTGAATGTTGTCTTCTTGTTGTTGAAAATCTCCATCGGATTGAGGTTCTTCGATCTCTTCGATCTCTTGATTATGTTCACCATCAGTTTGATAATTAACTTGATCTCCCTCTTCTCCATCATGATCATTACCAACGACCGTAGGGCCTTATCCATTATCTTCAAAATCTCTCCACCTCAAGTGAAACATGCCCGATTTACTTGTTTCATCTTGATCTTCTGTCCAAATCCAACTTGATTTCTCATCAAATACTACATCTCGACTTATTACAATCCTTAAGGTGGATGGATTGTAAAGTCTATAGGCTTTTGAACCTGTTTCAAAACCAAGATGTACTAAAGTTTTTGATCTATCATCAAGTTTCTTGAGATTTACTTCCACCTTAGAGTGTGCAAGACAACCAAAAACTTTAATGTGCTCCAGGTTCGGTTTCTTTCTATACAAACTCTCATAAGGACTCATGTTATCAAGAGATCTTGTTGGTACTCTATTACTTATATAGGTTGAATGCCGTATTGCTTCACCCTACAACTTGTTTTGTACCTTCATGGCTTTGAGAATTCTTCTAGTCATCTCTAGAAGAGTTTGATTTCTTCTCTCCACAACTCCATTTTATTGAGGTGTATATGGGGTTGTGAGATGCCTCTTGATTCCACATGAATCACAAAAATCATGAAACTCCTTTGAACTAAATTCTCCTCCTCTATCGGTTCTCAATGTGATGATCTCTTTACCAAGATTCTTTTCAAATAATATTTTATATTCTTTAAATTTTCCAAATGCTTCACTCTTTTCTTTTAACAAGATTGTCCACATGTATCTTAAAAAATCGTCTATAACAACAAAAATATATTTGTTATGAGCGAAAGTTGATGGAGAAATAGGACCACATAGATCCGCATGTAATAGTTCTAGAAGATTCAAGGCTCAAGACTTAGCTTTCTTTGGAAAAGGTTGACGAGTTTGCTTTCCCACCAAGAATGATTCACACAAGCTTTTCTCCTCTTCAATATTTGGTAAACCATAGACCATCTCTTGTTTTGTCATTGCTTTAAGTGTTTTAAAACTTATATAACCCATCCGAGCATGCCATCTCCATGATTCTTCATCAATTCTTGAGTGTAGGCATACTTGTTTTCCAATCTTTAACTCAATCTTGTAAAGTGTATTGGAAGACCGTGTGGCTCTTGGTAAAAGCTTTCTATAAGAGTCATGAATTGTCAAATAATCTTCTTTCATTCTAATGTCACAACCAACCACCGTAGCTCGTTCATAGATTTGAGATATTACTCTTAAGAGAAGGTATTGAATATATATTTGTAACTAGTCTTTGTTCTCCGATTTTGCTTTGGAAAATAATTAAACGTTTCTCATCAATGCTCACACACGAACCATCACCAAATTTACTTTGCCTTTGATGTTATTGAGCTCCGAGCAGTAAGATTTGTTACCCGTCATATGATTAGTTTCATCATTTTCTAAGTACCAAGTACCATTATCAACTTCTTTTGATTCATAGTTCTTTGGTACTATTCTTTCTTCATTCAAAAACACAACTTCATGTATGTATAATGCATCATCTGCTTCCTCCGTTTCAGCTACATACGCTTCTTGTTGTTTTGTTTTCTTTCTGGACACGAAGAAGAAAAGTGACCAGGCTTATTACATCGAAAACAAATCACCTTGGAGTGATTTTTCTTCTCATTTTCTTCTCCTTGATTTGCTCGATCTTTTCCTTTAGCTTTGCCTTCTTTAGGACGTCCAACACCTTCTTTATCTCCTTTCCCACGTCCTTTTCCCTTAGTAAAGGATTGCTTTGAATCAACATATAGAAGCTTACTCTCACCATTGAATCCCAATAAAGTGACCAATGGCATAGCAATTCCAGAGTGGAGTTGAATCCGCAAGAACCTCTTCAGGAATCAAAGCTAAGATGAAACCATCGGAGGACGAAGAAGAAGCAGCAAATTGAGTAATCGAGGTTGATTTCTTCTGTAAAGCAGAACTCCAAGATCCAGAAGAAACCTTAAATTGGAACGTGATTAAAAACTGGAGAAGAAGAATCTGGGAGAGAAGGCGAAATGGAGGAAACACCCTCCATAACCAAAACCGGCGTGATATTTTTCATGGCACTTCCCTCGTTGAGAAGATTCCATTTTTCTATTTACGATGCTCGTGAGTGGTAAATTAGTGGAATAACGTAAGTGAAGTGAAGAAGAAGAAAATACTCACAGTAAATAATTTCTCTTTTGAGCTTTTTTAGTCAATTCCTGTGTTATGTTTTATGGAAAATGGTTCCTCATTTTTTTCATTTTTTTCTTAAATATTTGTTGCATGTAATATCGTGATTTCTAAAATTATGATGGTGTATGAAATTTTTTTAAAAGAAATGATTTGAGTATCGATGTTATCAAAATATACTTTTTTATAAGTCAAGTATCCGGAAAAACATCAAATTATACGATGATTTATAGGTTAGGTAAATAATAAATCTTAGAGACTGTATGGAAACATCGATGTTAAGTGATTTGGGTATAAGTGGCAAATCATATGTTATTCAAACAAAAATTTCTAAAATTCATGTCAAAAATCAAGTGTTATTGAATTAATAATTTTTGAAAACACAATCAAATCCACTGTTATTGGAAAAAAATTATGAGTTCGATTTTAAGTGATTATGTGGGATTGTAGTGTTATTTAGAGGATTTTCCTAATTAAAAACATTAAAATCCAAATCTTATGGTTTTAGGTGGATTTTTAGAGAATTTTGTCATAAATCATAAGAACTTCTATGGATTCCTCTAAAATCATCTAAAATTTCATAAAATTTAAATCATTCATGATCACTTAAAATCTATGTTTCAATACAATTAAAATCTTTAGAAATAACATACCGAGTATCAGAAAACAATAAACTCACATACAAAAAATACTTAAAATCTATCAAGATAACTATTGATGTGTTACATTTTGTCTTTCTTTGACAAGTGAAAATCTAGAAATACTTTTTTTTTGTCAACTATCCTAGTAGGTTTTAAATCCCCTCCTACCAAGTAGGGGGTTCAATCTCTGGTACCTTGAGGATTTGTAAAGTGACTACACAATTTGACTACCTGTCCTCGGCAATCTAGAAATACTTAGAATATTTAAATTTTTGTAGTTGATATTTTCACTCTAGTTTGGCAAGAAGTAGATGGTTTTTCTTACATCTAACTTGAGACCAAAAAGGGAATTTTGGTTATAAAGAATTTTATTGATTCAATTATGATTAACAATAAAAAAAACTTCAATTCTAGTGATACCCAAATCTGAGACATTTTTACTTTAACTAAAAGGTTGAGAGGTTGAGAAGAAATAGACAAGGTTGGCTGGAAAAGCTGCCACGTCCGGGAAATGGAGGTTGACGTAGGAAAAGATAAAAAGAAGCAAGCCATGTGCAGACCCACGTAGATCTCCCAGTCCCACTATACACATTCTCTTGTCTCTCTAATTCCTACTTTCATTACATTTCCATAAGAATATACAAAACAAATTCGTATTCTCATCAGATTCCGTATCCATCCACTCTTCTCACAGTTTCCATACCAAACCGCAACGTATCATTGATAAGTAAATATACCAAACACACATTAATATCACATATATATTTATATGAAAAATAAAGAATATAAAGGTTACATGTTCTTTACCTATTCTTTTTTTCTTCATTTTCTTACGTAATTAATTCCCTAAATTATATAATTTCCAAATACCGTAAGAATCACGAAATGCAACAAGCATTAGGATTTTCGTCGCTAAAAAGCTGCGGCGGAGGAACCCTTTCAATGACATATGAAGGTTGATAATAATACATCATCCTCTTCATTCTTTCGTATTCCACTGCCGCCATCATCTCTTCCTCCTCCATAGCCATCTCTTCTTCTCCGCCACCTTCCTCTCCATTTTCTTCTCCTTCCTTCTTCTCTTCTCCGGTTTCCGGTGGTTTCTCACCGCTCCCCTCCTTCTTCTCTACCTCCGCAGGAGGGTTTTCAGGTTCCGGTTCAGGTTGAGGTACAATTCGGGCTTGCTTTTTGGTCCTACGATAGACGTAATCCACAAGCTTCTCTGCGTCCATTGTCCCCGTCACTATTACTTTTCCGGTTGTGTACTCCGTCGAAGTTGTTTGGACCCCTATAGACAACAATGTTAGTCAGTCCAATCCTAGTGAACGTCACAACGAGTAATAATATTATAAACTCGAACGTGACAGAATCTTAAAATTATGTCTATACAAAGAATGATACATTATTTTTATATGAGTATAAACATATGTCCAAAAAGTGAGAAACTATATTTTAAGAACATTTTTTTAGTGATCATTAATGCAATTCTTCTTTTTTTCAAAAAGATTGGTTCGACAATAATCTATCTATAATCTTATATAATCTAGTAAAGAGCGGTCAAACACCTGAAACAAAAAATTATAAGTTGGATCAAAACAACTACTTATAATATAAATAGTATTTCAATTATCAATATATATTTTGATTTTACCCATTCATGACATTTTTAATATCTATAGTATTCAAAGAGTATTTTGGTTTTGACTAGATCCAATAAAAGTATATACGTACCTCTCATTTTGAGAATCTTCTTCTTGAGCTGGTCAGCACAAGCTTGACAGTGCATGTTGACGTTAAGCTCAACGGTGGTGAGGCCGCCGGAGACCTGAGAGGTTATGATCGGCGGTAGAGGCTCCCCCTCGGCCGCCGGAAGCGGTGATGAGACGACTTTGGCCATTCTCTTAGTTTTCTTCTTGATTTTATTGCACACTGCTTGTGGATCCAACACTCCCTTTATCGTCACTTGGTTCTCATTCATATCCATCACCACTTCTTCCACACCTACATATATAAAAAATATACAAATTAGGTAAACTATTTATTTCAGTTAATTATGGATATGAATGAAACTCTTGATATCTAGTAATTAAATAGAATTGTTTTCCTAATTTTTTAAATACCAATCAACAATTATTCTTAGCTGAGTTTGATTCTCTCTGTATTTATAACTATTTACCTCTAATTTTTAGAATAGATCTCTCAATCTTCTTAGCACATCCTACACAATGCAGGTCGACATAGAGTATGAAAGGTGGAGGAGGTGGTGGTGGTTGTGGCTCCTCCTCCGTTGGTTTCTCCTCTTCCTCCACCTCTTTCTTCTTCTCATCCTTCTCCACGGTGGCCGGCTCTGGGACGGCCTCTGGAGGAGAGTCTTCCTCCTTTGCCTTCTAATAACAAAACAACCATCAAATATTAGTAATTAAAAAGTAGTTTTTCGTTGCAAACTAAAATAATATCGAAGAAGTATTGAATCTTACAGGATTTACTTCTTCTCCCATGTTTAAGAAGATGTGAGTAATTACACAATGATTATAAACAAATTCAAGAAGAAGAGAGGTATATTATAGAGGAATGAGTAGGGAGAGGGAGTATTTATATGAAAGACAGAAATATAAAAAGACTTATGACGAATGGAATTATTGATGAATAATTAAAGTTATAGTATAAGGTAGGAACTAAACAGAACATAAAGCATAAACAGGTTTTATAAAAAATAATAATAAAGCATAAGAAGTTGATTCCATAGCACATGGCAGAACTAATCATCCAACATATATAGACACACACACCCCTTGACTAAAAGTAATTATTCCTTTATAATTATTTTACAAACAAGAAAAATCGATTTTTATTTTTGTTTATTTGCAATTTTCCATATTGTGAAGAGATATCAGGACCAAGATGTCCCGAGGTCGGTAGGTGTTATAGACGCCGAATGTGGGTGTTCTTGATCATGTATGAATTCGTGAAACTCATGTTTGAATAATATTGTCAATTGTATTACTTAGTGAATTTGAATGGTGAGTTCGGATGAGTTGAGGTTACAACAAATAGGTTTTGTTGGTAGAATTAAACGAGTGGCTACATTAAAGATTATTTATTTTGTTACTAATTAAAATTCCGTTTGAAAGCAACAATTAGACTATCGTTTGAAACATGTACGCAATTGTTTATGAATATTCAACCGCTGGTTCCAAATACACTTATTATTAATGCCAAATGCAAATTCTAAATATTGCTTTTCAAACGGCCGACTATTTAACTGTTTATTTTTCTTTCAGTCATTTTATTTAAACAAATTTGCCAATCAGATCTAGTATGTATTTTGACACAAAAATAAAGTTTTGGCAACTTCACTAAAATGGTGTTCTTATCTAAAATTGTAGCATGTCATTTCCATCGTAAAGTATAAAAATTGCAAATATATTTGATATTTTAGTTTTTTCGAGAAAGAATATTTTAGTTTCATACATGTAAAGATTATTGTTCTGGAATTATTTGTTTTATTTGGATGGGATCAATTATATTATATAGGCAAACATAAGATTTAATCGTCAAGTAAATTGTTTAACCTAATAACATGAAACTAATAATAGGCTATGACTCAATACTTTCCTTCAAGATGGTGAGTGTAGATCTCAAATTCCCATCTTGCCAAGAAGATATTGAAACTGCACATGACCAATAGACTTTGTAAGAATATCAGCAAGCTACTCAGTTGTCCAAACGTGTGCAGGAGCTAGTTTACCATCCTAAAAAACATCTCAAAAAATGTGGCAGTCATTCTCAATATATTTAGTCCGTTCATGAAACACCGGGTTCTTCATAATGTGAAGTGCAGATTTGTTATCACAATTAAAAGTTACCGTTTCAGGATGAGTAATAGCAAATATAGGTAGCAATTCGAGTAGCCATTGGATCTCGGAGTATGTATACAACATAGCTCTATATTCTGCTTCAGTGGAAGATCGTGAGACCGTCTTTTTTTCCAAGATATAGCCGAATCTCCAAAAGAAACGACAAAACCCGTGAATGATCGTCGTGTGAGTGGACATGCAGATGAGTCGGCATCACTATAGGTCGTATCATGGAGATTTGGTCGAGAAGTAAGAAATATACCTTGACCAAGAGTTCCTTTGATAAAACGAACCACTCGGATCACAACTTCCCAATGCTTTTGACGCGGTTAAGCAAGGAATTGAGCAAGAAGATGGACTGCATAGCTAAAATCTGGACGTGTGATCGATAAGTAAACTAGACGTCCAACTAATCTTTTGTAACTTGAGGGATCATAACAAAAATCACCTTCATCTCGTTGCAGCATATGCTTTTGCTCAATTGGTGTGTCATAAGGTCGAGAACCTGTTAAACTGTATTCTGTAACAATGTCTAAGGCATACTTACGTTGACACACATATATTCCTTCATCATTCCGAGAGATTTCCAAGCTTAAGAAATATTTCAACACAACAAGATCTTTCATGCAAAAACATTGACTCAGGGAGGCTTTGAATGTCGAGATAAGAGCAGAATCGTTAACACCGATAAGCAAGTCATCGACATAGATAAGGACATAAATGCACGACTCTCCCCGAGAATACCAAAACAAAGAGTAATCATTTTTATTCTGTACAAAGCCAAAACGAGTCAAGGAGTCTGAAAGTTTAGCAAACCAACAATGTGGTGCTTGTTTGATTCCATAAAGAGATTTCTTCAGACGACACACTTTGGTGTTGTTGATTATGGAGTATCCAGGAGGTAATTTCAGGAGGTAATGAAGGAATGCATTATGCACATCCATTTGATAGAGTTCCCATTTCTTTGTTGCAGCCAATTTTAGGAAAGTCCATAATCATCTTAATCAAAGGAGCAAACGTTTCATCATGGTCGGTTCTTCTTTTTGTCTATAACCAAGTACCACCAATCTCGCTTTATATCTTTCCAAAGTACCATCAGAGTTTAACTTAATCATGAAAACCCACTTACAGCCAATAGCATAATTCCCTCCAGGTAAATCAACAATCTCACATGTGTCATTTAACTCAAGAGCATCAATCTCTTCCTTAGAAGCATTACGCCAATGAGCATGTTTCATTGCTTCTTTGAAAGATGTTGGCTCCATGTGAGCATCAACTGCAGCTACAAATACTTGCTGTGCAAGAGACAAACGAGCAAGTGAAACATAATTGGTTAAAAGAGAGACACACTTACTAGAGAGTTGGTGCAAGGAGAGCTTTGTCATGAAAGGGTTTATCATCAACAGCTATAAAGTATGTAACATACGAATCAAGTAGAACATATGGCTTGTTTGTTTGTTTTCCTCGACCTGTTTGTTCTGTTTCTTCTGTAGGAGACACATATGGAGGTACAGCCGCATGAGGTACATATTCTGCAGTGTCAACGATTTCGGTATCAAACACCTCGGTCTGATCATGATCTCGTACTTCTTGTGACATCAAAAAATGAATAATTTCAACTGTATCTTGAATGGATTTGTGAGAGAGCAACAAAGGAGATATATCATCATCACCAAAGAGTGAGAATTTTCAGATTCACCAACGGTTTGAAAAGGAAATACATTCTCATAAAACTCCACATCTCGAGAAGCAAAGATTACATACGTCTTTAAATCAAATACTGACCAATTCTTCTTCCCAATAGGATATCCAAGAAACTCACAACGAGTACTTCGTTCTGCAAATTTATCTCACAGTTTTGATTCTTTATATGCATAAAACAAACACCCAAAAATACGGATATCATCATAACTCGGCGGGCGATTGAACACAAGTTCAAAATGAGTCTTTCCTTCAAGTATTGGTGATGGTGTGCGATTAATCAAACATGTGGTGGCTTGAATACTTTCACCCCAAAATTTTATCGACAAACAAGATTGGAACAGCAATGCACTGACAACATTCAATATATGCTGAGGTTTTCTTTTTACATGCATGTTCTGTTGCGGTGTGTAAACGCAAGATATGTGATTCGTAATGCCATATTCTGCAAAGTAGCTACGTAGCAGAAGAAACTCGGTTCCATTGTCTATTCATACTATTTTGACCTTCTTTCAAATTGGTAATCAATCCAAGTGATAAACCTCTTGAGAATTATTGGTACCACTGACTTGTCTTGGAGTAATTTTGTCCATATTGCACGAGAGTAGTCATCAGCAATTGTCAAGAAATAGCTAGATATGCAAGTATAAGAAGTTTAATAAGGACCCCAAACATCAAACTGAAGTAACCCAAACAATTCATCTGCTTTATTTAAACTTTCAGAAAATGAAAGACGTGTTTGTTTTTCTCTAGAGCATACATCACAAGAGTCATCAAGTTTGCTACTACTACAAGAGAAAGAACCAAAATCAGAAAGTAAACTAAGGATTTTAGACGACGAATGTCCCATTCTCTTATGCCACAAATCTCGAGAATCAATCTTGGAAACCTGACATGCCTGAGGAACAACCAAACCCGGAAGATGATAAGCCCCATCACGAGCTTCCACCGCTCTAATCAAACTCGTCGAAGCTTGGTCCTGGATAAAACAAAACATGTGTGTGAATATGACAACACTAGCAATATCACAAAGGAGTTGAGCAACATATATAAGAGTAATATGAAGAGCTGGAGCATAAAACACATCATGCAAAATAATTTTTCCTCCAATAGATAAAGTGCCCATCCTAGTGGACCAAGCAAAAACATCATTCGGTAATTTGATTGGACAAGCATCAATGTTTTGCATATCAGTAAGGAGAGATATGCCTCCAGTCATATGATGGCCTGCATCTGAATCTATTATCAAATCATATCGACTATGTGTGCCGTAAAAAACCATTTTCTCGCTCTTAGCGGAAAGTTTCTTACTCGATGAAGCCTTTTTGTTGTCTATAAAACTAGCCAAATTATTCCATTGAGCAGCTGTAAGAGATGGAATGCCGGTAGGAGAAGTGACCCTGGTGGATGTGGATGCTCGATTAGCTTGTCCGCCGCGACCTTGAGAAGAAGAACTGCCGGAGGTGCTTTGTTCTCCCCACCATTCAGGAGATCCAACAATCTCAAAACATTAACTCTTCTCATGTCCTGTTCAACCACAATGAGTACAGACAAGTGATTGTTTCGCGACTTCAAGTGCTACAACAAACATACTGATAACTCCGTACCACCTGTGTGTACACTTGTCCAAATGTTAATTCAGATAATCGAGCAAGAAGGTTGGACTGAGTGATTCCGAATCGGCTGCTATCGAGACCCATCAGAAATTGATGAACTTGAACGCCTTCTTGCTTTATGTGATATTCCACCATAGAGGCACAAGCAGATTTCTTACAACAACACAAAAAACCTTTATTGAGGTAAGCTAAATCATCCCAGAGAACACGCAAGGTACCATAGTATTGCTCTACAGTGAGACTTTCTTGTCTGAACCTCCGAATCTCATCTCAAAGTTGATGCTCGCGTGTACAATCTCCAATAGAAAACATGATCCTAATGTTTTCCACATCTCCGAGATATTGTCTACAAGTGAGATTGAAAAACGAACCTTATCGTCAATACTTGCTAAAATCCAACCGATCATAAGATAGTGGACCATGTCCCCATCTCTTTGCATCATTTGTTCCTTAATTTGGTCTTTGTAGGGTTCCATTTAACCATAGTTTTCTTTTTGTTCGAAGAGCATTCGTCATGAGCTTGGACCATTTTTCATAGTTAGCTCCATTGAGTAGGATCGAGGTGAGAACATGTCCACTGTACTCTCTAGTCTGGATTATGTATGGCGACATGTGTGATAGTTCTTTGATCTCAGCAACAACCATGATCGTGATTCAAGGCTTAGGTTTTTTTTTGTTTTTTTTATATTTAAACCTAATTAGGGTTTGTTTGTTTGTTTATTGTTCGAAAGCAAATTTCTAGATTATGTCAAAAAGATGCACTGAAATCATGTAAAGATTATTGTTTTGTAATTATTTGTTTTATTTTAATGGGATCAATTATAATATATAAGCAAATATAAGATTTAAACAAATCGTTTAATTTAACATTGATTGGCTATGGTCCAATAATACAAATTTTTTTTGCATTAAAAAAATATTGGTTTTTAGTTATACCTCGACATGGGAAATAAAACTTGTCATTTGATATAACGAACATCATCTAAATGGATGGTCAACCAAACGAACCAGATGTATAATATTCTAAACCAACAATCAATTCTTTGTAAATTCTTTCTCCTCATTTGAATATATATTATCCATGGGAGAAAGGTATATTCTTCATAACGAGGAAAACTATTTAAAACAAAAACAGAATTATGGGACTATGAGATGGTATTTTTGGCATCGAAAAAGACAATACTTTTTACTCACCGACTTTATTGATTGCATTTATAATTTGTTCCTCCTTTATCTTTTCTATAGTAAATTTCTTCCAGATAATCCTATTCTTAAGTCCAATGTTAGTTCGAGAAAAGATATGATTAGATGACGTGTCGTCATCTCTACCCAACATTTTGCTGCCAGCTAATTTCTTTATAAAAATATACTTATTAAATTAAATTATAAACTTAATTTATCAATTGTTTTTACATATTTAGTGTTTGTTTATTTCAAACACAATTGTTATTAACAGCTCCATGTGATATTTGAATATTTGTAATGTGTAATGTAACCAGATAAATAATGTCGAAAATAACTCTATTTTTTCTCATTCGTCCAACATATTATCGAATGGTTCCAAGTGGTTAGAAAAGACAAATCAAGCTGAAGTTCTATTCATTGCATGAAACTGTTAAATAGTTTTTCGTCGTTAGTTAAAGTGGATTTGATTTATTTCCTTTTAAAAGAAGCATCAAAGTCCTTTACACATAAGTCTCAGTTGATTGTATTTTTGATAGTAAGAACAATCAAATCACAAGAATAGTACACACTAGAAAATGTGTTTCATATATCATTAAATAGAAGAAAGGAAAATAGCAAACCCATTTCTTGAAAAGCGATTTTTGGGGATGGATGCAACGTGGGTCGCCAATTAATCGAAGTAAAAAAGGTACTAAAATTATTTGTGGATTAAAAAACATTTGGTATGGTGGAAAGTATAAAACCACGTGGATGCTTCAGATGAAGTTTTAGGACAAGTTAATGGAAGAATGATTTATTATTGTTTGACAGTTAGGACAAATTTTGCAGACCAATAGAAACTTGTTACTTGATTATGCCAGTTATATGCTATTTACATGATTATGTGAAGTTAATAAATAAACAAAACTCGTGTTGTTACTTTTACAGTAATTTATCAGTTTTTGACTATGGATGACGAATTCTCGCATGTATTTTTTTCAGTAAGCGATTAGATTAACAAAACCTAGAATCTGATCTGTATTTAAATTCGATCGCTACGAATTCTTGATGGAAAGCAATTCAATCACAAATCATCATAATTCTATTTATTTTTATCATGTCATTCATATTTTGAAGTTAAGTTGATACAAGTTTGTCGACAATTTAGGTTTTTACCATCTAATAAACATAGAATAAATGATCGGGTGAATTACTAAATTAATCTAAAAATTAATTACATTTCTAATTCAAAAACATTAAAATTACAAATGTAATCTTTCAGTTTCAAATAAGGATGTTTTACCTATTTCCGTTTGAAAAGAAAAAAAATTATCAAAAAACTGTCATTAATGAGTAATTTCACGTTAGCCGCGCGTAAAATGAAAAAAAAATCTGGCAGATGTAGGTTTTGTTCTAAACCGGTATGTTAGGTTTTTGTTCACATTATGTAGGTCTATGTAATTCATTTAAGTTTTGATTCACGTTATGTAGGTTTTGTTTTGTTATATAGGTTTTGATTTACATCATGTAGGTTTTGCTACACGTTATGTAGGTTTTAGTATGTGATGTAGCTCTTGCTACACATTATGTAGGTTTTGATTTACGTCATGTAGGTTTTGATTCGCGTAATGTAGGTTTTGCTACACGTAATGTAGGTTTTGCCCACTTTGTTAAGTAGGTTTTATGTAGGTTTTGCCACACGTAATTGAGGTTTTGTTATTTACTGTTATGTAGGTTTTGACACGTACATTATTTAGGTTTTGGTATGTTATGTAGCCTCGTTATGTATTGTTACCTAGGTCTCATGTAATAATCATTTTACCATTGTCATTAAACATTCACCTAACAATTGCATTTAATGGTATCGCCGCCAATAATCTAATATGTTTCATCAACCTTTATGGTATCGCCTATAACAACCTCATATCTTTCATACTCTTTAATCATATTTAATCGTGACCTGTTACAATTTTTAAATGAACCAAGTTGAAGTAATTTCTGGAAGATGGAGGCATGAGGAAGATCAATAGTTCTTTTATGTTGATAAATCATGTGGGAGCAAATTCATACGAATTCAGACAGGAAAAAAATTGGTGGAGTTAATTTCAGAGGTATGCAAGCAATTTCAGATGATTGAACAGTTATATGATGTCGCTCTGAGTTATAGGAGGCCGACAGAGGAAATAAGACTGCTTCCTGAAGATACACCACATGTTTACTTATTTGATATTGAATTAATACAAATCTTTGTGTAGGTTTACGTATTATTGTGTTAGAATTAATGATGTAGGTTTATGTAGATTTTATGTAGGTTTACGTATTATCAATGTAGGTTTTTAGTTTTTTATGTAGGTTTTGGTTTGTTATGTATGTTTTGGTATGTTATGTAGGTTTTAGTTCATGTTATGTAGGTTTTGGTTCACATTATGTAGGCTTAACTACACGTTATGTAAGGTTTAATATGTTATATAGGTTTTGGTTCACATTATGAAGGTTTTAATATACATTATGTAGGTTTTTGGTATGTTATGTAGGTTTTGATTCACGATATGTAGGTTTTGTGGAAAGTTATGTTGTAGGTTTATGTATTACTTATGTAGGGTTATGTATTACTTACGTAGTTTACATATTGTCAATGTATGTTTTAGTATTAACGTTGTAGGTTTATTTATTAAAGTTGTAGAGAAGAGTTGAAGAAGTCAAACTATATGTGGAACAACAAATAGATGAACATCAGGCACATATGACCAACCATAACTCATCTAATGTGGTCAATCTGACAGAGATAAAATATTCACACAAGAGGTACAACATGGACAAAATTCCTTGTGTCCATACTCTAGCTGTCGCCGAAAGTGCTAGTCTTCAAATAGTCTCTTTCACTCATTGGTATTACCACACAACAAATTTGTATGATGCCTACTCAAAATATATCAAACGTCAAGATGCTGCTACACTTGTTCCCAATGAGGTGGCTAAGAAGCTTTGTAAGCCTCCATCAATTAGAAAACAAGCATACCGACAAAAAAACTCAAGAATAAAGAGTGTCCTAGAGGCTGTAGCTGAGTCTAAACGACCAAGGAAGACGTACACTTTTCAAAGTGTTCTCAAGTCGATCATAATATGCGTACTTGCCCATCGAAGACATGATCATACGTATTTGATACATTATATGCCATAAAAACTTAGATTATGTATGTTTGTTTTGTATTACTATGTAAGTTTCATGTACTCTAATGTAGGTTTTTACGTACTCTAATGTAGGTTTTCACGTCATCTTATGTAGATTTTACGTCATGGTACTTACTATTATTTAGGCTTCATATCCTGTTATTTAGGTTTTCACTTACTGTTATATAGGTTTTTTACTTCTTGTTATGTACGTTTGACGTCCTCTTACGTAGGTTTGACGTCCTTTTACATATGTTTTTACTAACTGTTTTGTAGGTTTTACGTCCTCTTATGTAGGTTTTTCGTCCTGGTACTTAATGTTATGTAGGTTTTATGTCCTGTTACGTAAGTTTTCACTTATTGTTGTTTACAGTTATGTAGGTTTTCACATACTGTTATGTAGGTTTTTATGTCCTGTAATTAACGAATTATCAAACCTCCATCATATGTTGTTATGTCTACATACATGTTAGAACAAGTTACATAATAAATGTTATTAATTCTACAAAGTTACAGAATGAATGTTGTTAATCATACGAATTTACAGAAGGAATTTACACACTAATACAATAGAGTAAGTGTTGAAAACCTCAAGGTTGACTGTCAAATATCCACATACCCTTATTGTCCATCTCTCTTCGTGGATTGGGGTCAGTCATGATAACGTCACAATCTGCAGGAAGCTCATCTATGCCACAATTACATACTTCATTCGGAGGAATGGAATGATGCTCTCGGTCAAACCCTCTAAAGAGACACCTAGGGCTAAGAATTCAATGAGCTTGAGTGCAAATCGCAGTTTTTACGTGGGTCATCGTCACGATACCTAAAATAAATTACATGTTACACAACAACGTAAGCCTATAATTAATTATGTTGCATATGAGGAAGACTTACACATTGTCTGTGACATATTCAGCAAGTTTCTTCAGTTGGCTCGCCTCGTAATCACCAAATGGATCATCTATAACGATTAAGTGGTTGATTCCTTGCAAAATACGATTTACAATTGAACTTTCTTTGAAGGGCAGAATCTGTAGGAAAAGAAAAAAAAGAATAAAATGTAGTAAAACCTACATAACGGTAGTAAAACCTACATTTCTAATTAATTCACAAACCTACATAACAATAGTAAAACCTACATAAAGGTAGTAAGACCTACTAAACATATAGATTTATAACTTGAGAAGCAGCCATCTTGATTTTTCTGCTCTCTCGTTAAACAGACTGTATAACCAAAGCCTTTTGGTTGTCGTTGGTCTTTGTTGATTGTTCCTCCTTGAGCCTATTCTTAGTCTTCAACCAGTTATACCAATGATTTGATCATCTAGAGGAGTTTTGTATCGAATTATATCCTCTGCAAGTTTCTTCTTCTCTACCAGCTCGCACAACCTTAGTTATTGGACTCTCTGGGTTCGAAGTTTCTTCCCTAACCACCTTCCACGACTTTGCATTATGACGGAAGGAATACATTTTATTAAGCATATACCACATAACAGTACATAATAGTATACAATATACAAACATACATAACAATATACAATATATAAACATGACAATGTTTTACTATTAATACCTACATCATATAACCAATAAACCTAAACCACATAACATAAAATATACAAAAAATTTAACACTAATCTCCATGTTACGTCCCCTTAAAAAAAGTGAAATACGTACCCTAGATTTATCTTTTTCTTTGCCAACCTTCTCCTCCACCCCGTGGCCATCACCGACTTTGAGTGGCGAAGCCTCTTCTTCACCTACAAAGGCACAACTCCTGCTACCATGTTTGACTCTCAACGGGAGGGACTCTAAAAAATGCACATCCTGGTTTCCATCTCAGAAAACCTATTGCTCAACCCCACCATCTCGATTTTCAAGCTTTCAAATTTCTAATCATTCTTCTTCTCATCCTCCTCAAGCTTTGATATCAATACCTCCAACAGCGACTTTATGGCTGACTGCTCCTTATGTATGGAAGACTCAGTCTTATCCCTAATCTTGTCTTTCACGAAGGACTTCAAGGAGATGTCCATGGTGTCTGTCCTCTCAACCTCTTTCAACTTCTTTACCTTGTCATTATTTGGTGGTGGTTTTTATTCTGAGGCGGAACATGCGCTTCCGCTATAACCACTTCCTATACAAAGAGAATACAATATCAGAAACCTACATTATAACTTTCCACAAATCCTACATAACGTGTAGCAAAACCTACATAACGTGAATCAAAACCTACATAATGTGGATCAAAACCTACATAACTTGAATCAAAATCTACATATCGTGAATCAAAACCTACATAACATACTAAAACCTACATATCACACCAAAACCTACCTATCATGTCACAAACCTACATATCATACCAAAACCTACATATCATGTCACAAACCTACATAACATAAATCAATGACGTTACAAAACCTATAAAAGGAACATAACATGTTACCTTCCTTGCTTTTTTTTGGCCATCACTGACCACCATCTTCAACTTCCTCTTCTTCAAATTGTCCGTCTCCCAAAAGCTCTCATCGAGTGCCTCTCCAAGTATATCCACAATCATATTGTGGAGCGGTCCCCCAACATGTCTCCCTCCCAGAAAGGATAAACTTCTTCCACCAGCTTGTGGACCATGTTCTTAATAAAACGAATCTGCAAAAAATGTTTAATTTCGAATCATATGGAACCAACAAACAATATTGTTAAACCTAAACAACGTGTTTATAAAATCTAATAAAACAACACATCTTTCCGTCTTCTGAGTTCTGCATCTCATCTTTTAGGATAACATCCAGAGTTCCTTTAAACCTGCATGTCTCCCAGCGGAGCAGCGGGATGTCCTCACCATCTATTAGATAACCATAAAGCTTCCCAAGACATTTAACGTACTTTAATGCCCATATCAGCAGCACATGGACACATCCATGTACATCAGCCCAGTGTATCATGCTCCTTTGATGGATTTGATTAAGGATTGAAAGGCATCCTGACCTCACATATACCTCTAAAAATTTTCCACAACAAGCACTCTTTTATCAACGTGAAGTGGGATCCAGCTTCCTCGATGCAAACCCAATATAACAATATACAAAACGAAAAAGTGGTCTAACATTCTCCTTTTCTCGAGTGTCCAGTTCCTGAAATAAGCGGCCAACATTTCAAAAAAACCTACATAACAGTATACAAAACCTACAAAACTGTATACAAAACCTACGTAACAATATGCAAAACCTACATAACGTAAACAAAACCTACATAACATAAATAAAACCTACATATTGTTAACAAAACCTACATAGCATAAATAAAACCTACATAACGTTAACAAAACCTACTGAATATGAAACAAAACCTACATAACATGAAACAAATCTACATAACGTAAACAAACCTACATAACGTAAACAAAACCTACATACCATGATACAAACTTACATTACATATAACACAAACCAACATCACATATGCATAAACCTACATCAAAAGATACGCACAAATCTACTTCACATTCATGCACAAACCTACATGCATCTCTTGAACGATGATGTCACTTTGTAGTAGTCTGGACCTTCGAGTATAACTCAGCCAATAACTCTTCACAGAATGCCTCTGCATCCTCTCCTTTCTGAACCAGACCACATGTCAGACTTGAGATCTTCTCAAACTCATAAAGGGAGAACCTCATTAGGCGGGTACCGACCAATACCCACATATCGTTCATTCTTTTGACATCAAGTTAATTACAAACCAACCACTCCACTGGCTTTGGTGCCCACTTATACTTCCTCTCCGTCAATTTTAGCACAACACCAACCGAGAAATTGTCTCGTATGTCGATGAAGGCATCTTCACCAATTCGTAGACGCATTTGCTTAAAATTTGGGAGCTTACAGTAATGATTGAAAAACTTTTTGCTCTTAGCTCATTTGCATGCGCTTAATAGTTTCCTTGGATCTTCCTTCTGCGCCATTGTTGCAAGGAAAACAAGGCATCAAAATGTTAAAGAACACAAACCATCTTACTGAAATAAAACCTACATAACTGAGAACAAAACCTACATAACTAATTATAAAACCTACATAACTAAGAACAAAACCTACATAACTAATTATAAAATCTACATAACTGATTATAAAACCTATATCGTATGTTAAAAACCTACATAATTGATTATAAAACCTACATCATATGTTAAAAACCTACATAAGTGAGTACAAAACCTACATAATTGATTATAAAACCTACAAAACTGATTATAAAACCTACATCGTGTGCTAAGAACTTATATAATTGAGAACAAAACCTACATAACTGAGTAAAAAACCTACATAACTGAGTACGAAACCTACATAACCGAACACAAAACCTACATACTCGTAAACACTCACACCAAACTTACATAATGTGTACATCATCCTCCTTTAAAACCTACCCAACCATTGTCTTTAAACCTAAAAAACACAAAACCTTACTAACAATTCAATTTCAGTGCAGTTACTGTAGCCGCGAACCCAGATTGAACGATTTGCTAACCCTAAATGTCGCACAAACCAAAACTATCTTCGAAAATTCAAACTCAGACTCTTGAAAACCCCATATCATTGAGCAAATGTGTCTAAGTCCAAGCCTTTATCATCAAAATTTTATTGCCTAGCCGTTTCACAAAAAATCAGAGATTGAGAACTAACTTTTTAGATGAGGATATACAAGTTGTTGTCGCTAATAGGACTGGTGACGGGAAAATAGAGGAGAAGAAGAAAAGAAGAAGAAGTGATTGATGAAGAAGATGAAGGAAAAGAGAAGTTAGGGTTCGTGAGAGAAAGTTGAACCGTTTCTTTTCAATTTGTTTTCGTGAGAGAAAGTAGAAAGTAGAAAATGAAAGATCAATTTCTTTTGTTTTTGTTAACCGTGGTCATTTTATTTTTTCTTTCAATTTTTTTAACAAATTTTAGTTTAAAATTTAAATCTAAGTGGTTGATGTTCATCACCACAATATAAAATCTAATATAGTATGTTTTAAAAAATTGCTTTTGTTTTTTGAAGTATTTATATTAATAAATTTAAAATCACGAGTGATGTAGTCACTTTACAAATACTTAAATTACCAAAAATTGAATCTCTTACTATAGCATTATGAACATAATTTAAAAACCATTAGATTAGTAAATAAAAAAACATAACAAATGCTCGAAAGTTGCACTATAATGCAAAATCATTTTTTGTAAGCATATTCACCATTACAAACTTCATCAATTATTGGATCTATCGTAAAAAACTGATTTTAAAATTTAAGATCTTTAATGCTGTGTCGAATTGATGCAATTTGACAAGACCTTAAAATACTACCAGCATGTTTCTAGTTAAGAAACCGATGCTCTCACATATTTTAACATGAGTAATTTTCATATAGAACATCGTGAGTTCAAGATGGCAATCGAACATTGTGAGAGGTAACATGTATTTTTGGTATTATCTATTGCTTTACAGCTTTGTTAAAGGTTTTGACTACTAGTAGTATTGATTTATTTTCTTTTCTTTTGTTATTATATGTGTAGCCTTATCTCCAAACCTAACCTAGAGAATGTGAAGACAAATATGGCCCTAGCTCTAACAGAACTATGGAAAGAGTTATAATTTGAAGGTCATGTAAGCCACAAATTTGCATATTACGAGAAAGCTCTATGTTTCAAGAGCCACTAGGCGGATGTTCTGTTGACTCTCGTGTTGACTAATTATGTACAAGTTTGACAACATATTTGAAGTGTGATACTTTCCGATACTTTCTTTGCATTGGGACTTACTCTACACAATTGTCTATCTTTTGAATGTGCGAGCAATTTTCTCATATGAATTTACTATTTATTTCAATCTAAATTGTGTTGAGGTATGCAATAATATGGGTGTACTTCACCATACACGTGATAATCTCGACAAAACTATAAAGTTTTATATATTGGCTCTGTTAATCAAGCGAGATTAAACACATTTGCTGTATAATTTTGATATTGTTCATAAACTCCAAGTTGGCTCTCAGTATTTTATTAATTGAATTTGAACCTATATAGTAGGATGTTAATTTATATGAAATTAATTAACTAATTTATATGATTTTATTAATTTATAATTTATTAATTGAAGATGGATGTTGCCGCCAACAAAATCGAGAATGTCATCAATTCAAAACCACAGTTCAATAATGAAGAAACGAACCAAAATTCTAATTTACATATGGTTAATTTTGATACCAATTCCGAAGTAAATAACATTAAAAAATCAGTCACGTGATTTTTTGACTAAAGTAATAGTTTTAAAATTTTGGATTACATAATCCTTCACATATTAAAGCGAAAGTACAAATATGTTTTGGATACATTTGACCGTTTATTTACATACAAATATACTCACTCTGTTATTTATTAGTTGATGTT
>JAKUCM010004580.1:0-19256 GCA_023374145.1 Lepidium sativum | reverse complement strand
AATTTTCGAGTCTCATATTTTCACTAAGGCATTTACGATTTTTTAGCTTTAAGTTTTATGCAATTAGATTTCGATTTTAAGTCTTTATTTTATTTTATGAATTCTGAGTAAGTTAGTTTAGGGTTCTTGAGGAAAGGGTGAGATTAGAGGAAAACTTAGGGATTTCTAGATTTGTCTATGTTTAAATAAGGTCTTAGATCTCTTTAGTTTAAGTGTTCTTAATGCTTGTTTCTTTCTGATCAATTGAAATTCGATCTCTTGGTGAATCCCCCCCGAGAGGCGTTTGGGGAATCACTTGAACATGCTTAAATTAAGATAGCATCTTCCTAGCTCAAGAGATTGATTGTCTAGGGTGTTATTAGGCTTTGTAAGGTCCATACTTAAGGCCTCTTGAATTTCCAATCGTTGGGCGAGAGTCAAGTCAGGTTGTCTTTTAGGAGAGGTCCCATTGCGCGAGAGCGAATGTGATTACTTTGTGATTCCTTGCTTAGAGGTCATCTAAATAGGTTGATAGATAAGTCTAGAACCCCTAGGAATACCCTAATCATTGATCCTAATCCTCGAGAACCCGTTTTTCCTCTATTGAATTTTCGTGATTTTAATACTCCGCTTTAGGTTGAGATTTCGTGTTGCACTTTATCATTAGTTTCATTATTGCTTTACTTTTAATGCTCTGTTTTTACATTCCAATACTCTGTTTCGTTTTTAGCATTTTGTTTTAAAGATTTCATTGTCACCTAGGATAGATAAACCACTTGCTAAAACCGAATCTGGCTTAGATTAGAATAAGTAGATTATATCTTGATTACTAGTTACTCTCCCATTGGATTGACACCATACTGTACTGCAATTGATTAAATAGACAGTTTGGTATTTGAGAAAACACCGCAAAAACTTGTTTATCACATCTCCCTCGGTAAAAAGGTAACAAAGTTTGGTTATTATTTGTATGGAAGGTGTAGGTTTGTTTTTGAGGTGCAAGGGCATTGAATATATTTCAATTGAACTATTTATTTCATGACATGTAGATAGAGGTGTACACTTATAAATTTTAATCGATGTAGAAAATATAGTATTTTTTTCTATTTTATATTTTACATAGTTTATTTTTATTTTTTTCTAATTTATATTTTTAGTTGAAGTGACTACTTTTTGTTAGTCATTAAACAGATGATTAGTACGTAATTGGAAAAACAGCACTTGAAATTAGTAACCGCTACTACGTCTACCAATCCTTTTAAAAAAATTATTTTGCTAGAACATCAAACCTAAGTAGTATTATATATAAGTAGAGTCATTTATAATAAAATAGTTTCTTTTTCTTGACCACTAAATTGCAGTATTTTGATAAGTTAGTTAGTTTGATTATTCTTATATAATATGTAAGTTTAGGTTTTACTACGTAAAATATTATTTATCAGTTTGGTCATTTTTATTTGGTATTCAGATTATGGATAGTTTATTAAGTAAAAAATATTTTTTTCATATTCTTTTTTGTTTGATAATTTAGATAACTCTTCTAATAATTTTGGCCATGCGATACGATATATTATACTTCTAATCAATATATTGGTTTAATATAGATTACAACATAATATAACTTAATTTGATGTGAGACCTTTGAATGTCCATATTATAGTAAGTAATGTGATTAAGTACTTCTAATCAATATATTGGTTTAATATAGATTACAACATAATATAAATTATTTTGATGTGAGACTTTTGAATGTCCATATTATAGTAAGTAATGTGATTAAGAAAATAATAATTGTCTTTTGATTTTTTTTATTAAAAATAAAAAAATTCTAAAACAAATGCTGATGTGGCAAGAAGATATGAGTGATGTGGCAAGAAGATAAGAGTTTGAGAAATATGAGTTGGATGGCTTAAGAGTTCTCAAGACTTTGCTTTTATTAGTATAGATATATATATATATATATATATATATATACTATTCATAAATCATCTCTTTTATACCCCTATTATCTTATTCCCTTAAATATTTTATCTCTCTCAAAAAACCAAATATATGTGTAAGAGAGGTGGCGTGAGAAAGCATTTTATCTCTCTTGCCAAATTCAACTAAATATCTTTTTAAATGACAACCTTTCATATTCCTTTGGTGCGTGAAAAAATGGTGTACATTTGCAAGTTACCACAACACTGTTAGAACTTGAGATCGAAGAAGACGAAAGTTGAAGCCGATTTGTTATAGAGTTGATGCGTATGCTTCTGAACTTTAACAATTTGTCCTCCAATCTCAATACAAGATTACACCGGAGGGAAGAAAGAGTTTTTCTCAGTGCTTGAAAATTTGTGTATCCTAATCTTCAAGGTGAATCTCCGGAGTGTAGGTCGAGCTCGAAATCGAAGAACTCTCACAAGAAAGCTTCTGTATCTTCTTCTTGTTCTTCTTGATTTGAAATCTCCAATCTCCTCTCTGTTTGTAATGTCTTCCTTCACATATATTTATACGAGAAGGATACGTATCTCAAACGTATATATCTTTCATTAAATCGAACCGGGTTTGATTATTGCTATGTGTTCGATTCACTCAATTGAACCGCATGACTTTGGTTTTCTCATCGGTATTCTCTTTTAATTGAATTTTATGAACCATATTACAACAATCCCCCACTTATTATTCTTAATGATTTAACAAAAGAGTTGATAGTGCTTTAGACTTGAATCAACTTAACCTCCGAGTATTCGCTCATCTTTTTCCTTATGAACTTACAAGATTTTTAGATCTTACAATCCATTTGTTAATTTCGACAAGTTTTGAGTGTAGTACACTCTAGGCTTTAAGCTTAATGATTTTGATATTGACAAGTTACAATGTAAATTGACATTCCAACAAAGTCAAAACTTAACCACATCAATTCATAATACAGAGTTGTTACAAGTCTTTCTTATGTTCGACCCTTTGAACTAGAGGTATTTCAAATAAATGAGTCATATGGTAAGGTTTCCGAAGACTACAACTCCTTCTCTTTGAGTCTCATTTCTCTAGCTGTGTCCAGGACCATGTGTCCACACAATCCCTTAGTGAATGGATCAGTTATGTTTATTGCAGAACGAACATATTCTAGTGATAATATTCGAGTTTCAATCAAGCTTCAGATCACCTTATTTCTCAACCTTATATGTCTCTTCTTCCCATTATACAACTTATTCATAGCCACTGCTAAAGCTGACTGAGAGTCACATCTCAAAGAGATAGAAGAACACACTTTTCCGTGCATAGGAAGATCAACTAACACATTTCTCAACCATTCTGCTTCTTGACCTACTAGCTCTAGTGCAATCAATTCAGACTCCATGGTTGATCGCGTTGTACAAGTCTGTCTTGTTGACTTCCAAGATATTGCAACTCCTGACAGAGTGAAAACAAACCCACTGGTAGAGTTTATCTCGTCTTTGTCAGTGACACAGTTGACATCGTAGTAGCCTTCAATTACACATGAATAATCATCATAAGATAGACACCAATTCACTATTTCTCTAAGGTATTTGAGTAGCCTGTGCAAAGCCTTCCAGTGATCACTACTTGGACAGTGTGTGCATCTGCTCAATCTACTTACTGCGTAGGCGATGTCAGGTCTAGTGCAGTTCATTAAGTACATCACACTACCTAATCCCTTAGCATACTCTTCCTGTTAAACACTTTCACCTCTATTTTTGCATAGATGGAGGGAAGAATCATATGGAGTCCTAGCAGGTGATTCATTCCAGAAGTTGAATTTCCTAAGTACCTTCTCTATGTAGTGAGCTTGACTTAAGGCAAAACCACTTCTGGTTTTGAGTACCTTGATGCCTGGAATCACATCAGCTTCATTCAAGTCTTTCATGGAAAACTGTGAGTTGAACATGAACTTAGTTTCGTTCACTAACTCTAGAGATGTTCCTAACATTGATATGTCATCTACACACAGACAGATTATCACATATTCCATGGCTGTTCCTTTGTTAAACAAGCATGTGTCTCCAGAATTCAATGAAAAACCATTTCCTATTAAAGTAGCACTGAATTTCTCAAACCATTTCTTTGGAGCTTGTTTAAGTCCATAAAGTGATTTTTTTCAGCTTACATACCTTGTTCTCATGTCCCTCCACTATGAAGCCTTCAGGTTGCATCATGTAGATCTCCTCGTTTAATCACCATTTAAGAATGTTGTTTTAACGTCCATCTGATGCACAATCAGCTTGTGCGAGGATGCTACAGCCATTAATTGTATGGTGGAGGCTATTTTGGACACATGTGAGTAGGTATCGAAGTAATCTACTCCATGTTTCTGACTGAAGCCTTGAACAACCAGTCTTGCTTTGTATTTATCTATGGTTCCATTCGATTTCAGCTTCTTCTTCATAATCCATTTGCATCTCAAGGCTCTGCATCCACTTGGTAAGTCCACCAGTTCCCATGTGTGATTAGAGAGTATAGATTCATACTCACTGTTTATGGCCTCTTTCCAAAACATTACATCTATAGTATTCATGGCTGCAGAGTAAGATTCATGATCTTCTTCTATAAGGAAGGTGAACACGAACTCTTCACTCCGTTCTTCATGTTCCACAATGTAGCTGGTTATGAAGTCTTGTCCAAAGTTCCTCCGTGTTCTGATTCTCTTATTCTCCCTCGGATCTGAAGTTACCACCTCTGAGACTCTTTTGATCGCAGTATGATCTGTAGACACAACACAAGAAGGTTTCTTGAAGGGAAAAGATTCTTCAAAGAAGACTACATCTCTAGATTCCAGAACAGGTTCCAATGCATCTATAAGTAGCACTATTTGAAGTGTATCCTATCAGAACAGAGTCCACAGTTTTGGCTCTTATGTTGTTCTTCTTGAATTCTGGTAGACCAACTTTAGCAAGGAAACCCCAAAATCTCAGCAAGATTAGATTGGGTGAGTAGCCCTTCCAAAATTCATATGGTGTCACATCCAATCCTTTGTGTGGCACTCTATTCAGAATGTAGCAGGCAGTGAGTACTGCTTCCCTCCACAATTTGTCACACAACCCTGAACTCAATAGCATGGAGTTCATCATGTTCTTCAGAGTTATGTTCTTTCTCTCAACTATCCCGTTCTGCTGTGGGGTGTAGGGAGCTGAGTATTCGTGAATGATTCCTTCACTCACACAGAAGGCATTGAACTTATCTGACGTGTACTCACCTCCACGATCAGATGTAATTCTCTTAATTTTGCTATCTAGTTCTTTTTCCACTTCTGTCTTATACTGAACAAAGATGTTAAAGGCTTCATCCTTTGTGTTTAGTAAAAAGATCTGAGAAAACTTGGAGAAATCATCAATAAAGGTAATATAATATTTCTTTTCGCCTTTACTAGATGTATTCTTGAAGTCTGCTATGTGTGTGTGAATTAGTTCTAAAAGACTTGTACCTCTGACAACATGATTCTTAAAAGGTTTTCTAGAGTGTTTTGCTTCGACACAAATTTCTCATTTGCTAGAAGGTTTACCAGACTTCATTGATATAAGACCTAGGTGCTTTAGTCTATTCATGGAGTTAGTATTTAAGTGACCTAATCTACCATGCCATTCATAAAAACTACAAAATAAGTACGCAAAATCTCCATCTTTATTGATATTCACGGTTTCTAATACAAACAAGTTATTGATGCAAAAAGCCTTTCCAACATACTCACTATTCTTGGTCAAGACCATTTTTCCAGCATCTATTGTCTGCTTAATACCAGCAACCATTAACAAGGCACTAGATATGAGATTTCTACGCATATTAGGTACCAACAAGACCTTAGTCAGTGTGAGAACTTTACCAGACGACAGTGAAAGCTCAACCTCTCCGATTCCAGAAACCTTCAAAGCGCTGGCGTCTCTTAGGAACACATTCTCACAACCTATTATCACCAAGTTCTTGAAGAGTGCTTCCTGATTGCATATGTGTCTCGTGGCTCCTGAGTCAATGATCCTGTCCACCTTCTATGTCATAGAGTTGGCTTCAGTGACCACATATACTAGATTCTCTGTCAGGTGGGCTTTTACTGTTTCTTTATGCTTGGAAGGTTTCTTGCAGTCTTGTCTTTTATGCCCCAATTGATTGCAGTTCCAACATTTTATTTTCTTCTTGAACTCGACTGAGTGATTTTGATTGTACTTCTTTGATTCTTGTTTGTCTTCTTCTTGGATTTTCCTTTCGAGAAAGAGCTTTCAACCAGATTTGTGTATGAGTTCCCAAAGCTAGATGTTGTAGACGTTCCTTGACACTTCCGATTTGCTTCCTCAATCATTATTATGTCCGAGATCAACTCGTCCAAATTCATTTTCCTTTTCTCATGCTTGAGTTTTGATCGATAATCATTCCAAGAAGAAGGCAGTTTATCTACCAATACATGAGCAACTAGATAATTGTCAATACTCATACCTTCAGCTTGAATCTTTGAGACTATGGCCTCGTAATCCAGAAGTTGTTCCAGAACATGAAGATCGTCTCTCATTTGAAATGTGGTCCATCTCGAAGTGACATACTGTTTCTTTCTTTTGTCTTCTCCACCATATTTCTTCTTCAAGCTTTCCCAGATATCCTTCGCAGATTCCATGCTAACATAGATATCGAAAATTCTCTCTGAGAGGTGACAAATCAAATGGCCTCTACAGGTTCTGTTATGCTCTTCGAAGGTTCATTATTTCTTCCCTTTCTTTGCTAGAACGGTGTTTGAATCCTTCTGCGACAGTGAATCGTTCAAATCATCCTTGGATTTTTCCTCCCCTGAAGTCTTCGAAGAATCGGAATCTCCGAGATCCGCAATCTTCAAATAGATCATAATTTATGCCAATTTCTTGGAAGAAGAATAGTAATTCTTTGGACCACCTCCGGTAATTAGCTTCGGTGAGTGGTTGTAGTCTTGATAAATCCGGAATGTGTCCATTTCTCGCCATCGTGCTTTTTGTCTTCGATGTTAACAAAATTGTTAAAGATTGTTATAACTTGAGATTGAAGAAGACGAAAGTTGAACCCGATTTGTTACAGAGTCGAAACGTATGCTTCTGAACATTAACAATTTGTCCTCCAATCTCGATACAAGATTACACCGGAGGGAAACTGAGAAAGAGTTCTTCTCTGTGCTTGAAGATTTGTGTATCCTAATCTTCAAGGTGAATCTTCGGAGTGTAGGCCGAGCTCGAAATCGAAGAACTCTCACAAGGAAGCTTCTGTATCTTCTTCTTGTTCTTCTTGCTTTGAAATCTCCGATCTCCTCTCTGTTTGTAACGTCTTCCTTCTCGTATATTTATACGAGAAGGATATGTATCTCAAATATATATATCTTTCATTAAATCGAATTTGGTATGTGTTCGATTCACTCAATTGAACTGCATGACTTTGGTTTTCTCATCGGTATTCTCTTTTAATTGAATTTTATGAACCATATTACAACAAACAGTTCATTCGCGCTTGCTCTCGAATGATAAATATTTTTCAAAAATCACACAAATTAAAAAAATTATTTAATAGTATATAATTTTCTTATATGCAATCTTCAATAACTCTACAACGAATTGTAATTTAGTAAACTCAATTAATAATTTTAACTTTATAATTTATAATCATTAATTAATAAAATTTGTATAGAAAACTTAAAAGATCAATATTTTTGAAACAATTTTTTTTGAAAACATCAATTTTTGAGAAACAGAAGAAGTATGATTTTAATTTTAATTTTAGTTTCACTTTCCTAAATTTCAATCAATTGAAAGTCTGGACCTAACTCTAATAGTAATTATGATGGACCGAATCACTATATTACACTGGTGGTGAGAAAAAGACAGTTTTTTGAAAAACCTTGGGTCAGATTTTTGATTTGTGAAATGCGCTCGAGTATTTCTGTATACGTTACAATGTTTATTTTTGCAACACATAACTAAATGCTTAGGTGTTTATAAAATCAATTGCATCTGTAACATTATTGTTAAACACACACCTCATTTTTTAGATATATATAGCTAAAAGTCTTACATCTTTCTTCGTTTTCTTATAATGGTTCACATATTCTTACAGGTTCACCAATCGTCAACATACGGTGGAGCTTCCCATTCGTAGTTCAGAACTAGAACCACCCGACCATTCCCATCTTCCCCTGACTTAACCATGTTCATAGAACTTTTTCCTGAGCTACGTATTGGTGTACGAGAGTTCATGGCATAACCGATCAACATTGTTTTCACGTTCATGTCATTTGTATATCGTACGCATGACGTGACACCATTACAAATCAAATAGCGATAACAATATGTATACACATTTATTAAAATCCTTACCTAGGTCGACTATGTTACATATTAAGCAATACACATACCTGTTTACAATATAGTAACCAACAATTAGTACAATCTTAACTGTTTTATACAATTTAAACTCATTTTATACACACTTACTATGTTTGCTAACAATTTACGTCAAGCTCCTCCAAGTGGTAGATCATTTTGACAACCAGTTCATACATATATACGCTACTCGCTAGCCTACATCCTAAATATCTATCAACCTGGAACGTACAGCCACAAACCGGTTTATACCGTCTTAATTCATTTTTATACATATGTACTATGTTTGCTAACCATTTATGTTGGCCATGTCTCTACATCTCTCATCTCTGACACACCATTTAATGCCAACCCTTTTATTATGTTATTTTTTTTCTCTACTTCGCCCAAGCATCGTTTTTCACACGCCACTAAGACCATCCACATCAAAGAACTCTATTAGCGGATTCTGATTGGCTCCGTGTTTTAATTTATATATATATATATATATATATATATATATATATTTTTTTTTTTTTTTCTAAGAACCCCCAATAAAGTTCTTTGATGTGGATGGCCTAAGGTGAAAGAACTAATTTCTATAAAATCTATGTAACTTACCTAATTTCATATTATTGTTGTATTGTTTTTGTAGCAAATATACCCTTTTTATATGTGTTTGGTGTTCGATTGAAGTTTAGTTTCAAAGAGTTACAAAGAACTCGAACAACCTGACAGATCCAAATACTATTAATATTATAGAACTTGAATCCACCAACGTACTCAAAATACTCAAACGTCTGTTTGTTTACAAAGGTGTATGACCTTATGACTTCAAACTTGGGATTTTGAAAGAATATTAAAATCTCTTTTATTTTGCATTAAATTATTATGTTTGAATATTACTATTGTTTTAATTACATGATCCGATTAATATTATACTTAATCTTTTCATATTAGTTATCACTCTAAAACAATTTTTTTTGTTTCAATTCAGTTTTCATTCTCATTTTTAATATAATTTTGATAAAAAAAGTTTCAAATATAACCTCAATATTTAATTAACACAAGTATATACAAAAAACGCTAAAACTATAAGTATACGTATGAGAATATATCAGTAATCATTTTGTGATTCTTCGTCGAACTTACAATAACAATAATTATTATCTAGAATAATTTTTCATTATTGTTTGAATTATATATATAAAAGCAGGGTTGTCTCTCCTGGTGATGACACATCAGCAATTTAATTTCAGTAATCAACCAATAACATTATCACATTAAATACACATCATATAAGTTAAAACGATATTATCATAAAAAATTAACCTACTCAAATCCATACGATTCGTTAAAAAAGAAATTAACCTCCCCTCCACTACTTCTTCGATCAATATACTTAACAAATAAATGATTTTCACCTAATGTACAATTTTGTTTCCGCCTAATCGTTGGTCCATGAGGCCATAATACATGCTAAACAAGAGGTCAATAATTTTGTCTTATTTCCAAACTTTAAAAAACTGTACCTGCTTCATCATTCTCTCTGGAAATTTTCCCCTGAAAGGGGCTTTTCACAAATATCAATATATCAAATTGATAACTAAGGTATCAATAAGTTCATTAGTTCATGCAGTCCTTAAAGTAACCATCATTTCTCCATGAAGACTCGATGTGTGATATAAAACAAAGAACAATGCTCGCAGAATTGGTTGAGACAGCAGATCTAATCATATGGGATGAAGCACCAATGGCACATCGTCACACTTTTGAAGCATTGGATCGCACATTAAGAGATATCATGAGTTTTACCTGCCCAGATGCAGAAGCGAAACTATTTGGGGGAAAGACAATTTTGTTAGGTGGAGATTTCAGACAAATATTAACAGTCATCTCACAAGGAAGCAAACAAGATACAATTCTCGCAACTCTTAATAGATCTTACATTTGGTAAAGTTGTTACGTTGCCACCCTTACCAAAACATGAGAGTAAAGCAAGACGAAAAAAACTTTGTTGCATGGATTTTACAAGTCGGGAATGGCGAGGCTAAAATTTTCAATATTCTGAACGAAGTGTCTCTAGAAAATTACTACATAGAGATCGAAGACACATTAGTCTTGGAAAAAGGAGAAAACTCAATTAGAGAAATGCAGGAAGAAACATTCCCAAATCTCGAAAACTCTTTCCAACACCGTGCATATCTGCGAGTTCGTGCCATCCTTACACCAAGGAATGAAATTGTTGATAAGTTAAATGATTTCTTCTTAGAAAAAATTAGAGGTGACATGAAAGAGTATCTTAGTGCTGACAGTATCGCCGATGATGATGAGCTTGATGGATTTAATCTTGTATACACTACATAATACCTAAATGCACTCAAGTGTTCGGGATTACCAAATAATCACCTACCTTTGAAGTAGTATGCCCTAATCATATTGTTAAGAAACATAAACCAAAAGCAAGGTTTATGCAAGGGGACTAGACTGTTTGTTACTCATTTAGGTGAAAAGGTACTTGAAGAAGAGGTACTAATCGACACCAATGTCAAGAAAAAAGTGCTTATACCAAGGATCATCATGACAACAATAAATACAAATTGTCCATATAAAATGCGAAGATGACAATTCCCTGTTAGAGTTTGTTATGCAATGACAATAAACAAAAGTCAAGGCCAAATTTTACAAAATGTGGGTATCTATCTACCCAAGCCTGTATTTAGTCATGGCCAACTCTATGTTGCTTTATCTCGCGTCACATCAAAAGAAGGACTACAAATTTGGAGTACCACCACACAAAAAGAAAACATATCAGCCATTAAAAATGTTGTATACAAAGAGATTTTCAACAATTTTCACTATCATGCCACATGTAACTTCATATACAATAAATACCCATATTAATGTACGAAAGATTTCAATGTTGTAATTTTAGTGGTTCTATATTCTACAGAAAGGAACCGAGAAGAACAAGTTCAACCACTTGAACATGGCCAATATTCATTAAATTAGTCTTGACTATTGACAAAATATTCAGCCAAAATATTGTTCATCAATATTTAAAACATTTGTTTATCTTTCCTTAATAAAACTCTCATAGTTCTCCCAAAATTTTAAAAAATTACAACAAAATGACATAACTTAAAAAAAGATCCCCCGCGTAGCGCGGACAATCACCTAGTATAATTAAATAGATTGGTTTGAAGAATCTAATTACCAAAAACGGCAAAGCTATTTGGCAAAAATCTGCAGGTTAAAGAGAAGAGTAGCGTGAATGATAAAATTGAAATTCACAATGCCAATGCGAAAGTGATACATGATTTTGATCTCAACAAAATCTGTCCCAAAGAAGAAGAACTTCATTTGAGTAAAGAAATTGCTGATGTCAATTAAAAATCCCTGCGTTTTTTATGTCAACAAACACCGTTATGAAGGAGATATTCATCCCGATAAAGAGATTAAAGATATGATAGTGATGATGCTAAAAGTTTATATTCCAAAATAGTTTTAAATTTTCAATCCATTATAAGGTGAGATGTTGAATAATGTAATAGTGTTCTCACTTCTTTGTGGTCATCGACAATATCTTTTTGGAATAATAAAAATTTGCTACTACTCCTACAACATAAGTACTGTTCTTTGTCTTTTTTCTACTAAGCCATTGTAACTCTTTTCCTGAATTGTTTTTGCTTATGTTTTCTATATGGAATAATCTACAATATCATAAAACTAGTCATAATCCATCATTTGAATTAAGGAAATAAAAGACATAATAGTGACTAATGCTTATTTCTAAAGAAGAATCCTATAGATAAGTTTAAGCTACCTTAAGAACAAAATGACGAAATAAACTTCAGGCTTGTAGTTGATTGACTACATTTTCTTACAATAGTAGAATCACATAATTTTTGCTTAGATAAAGACCCGCTCTCTCCAAGGCTTTTTTTTATGTGTGAGATTTTATAATTATTAGACCCTCTAACTTTTATAATTTATTGCATGCAAAGTTGCAAAGTTAAGAAATCATGGTTTATATTTTTCGTAAGATATTATTTGTATGACGTATTTACGGCATTCAAAAAATCTTTAACGTTCTTCGGACATACCTTATGTTTTAATGCATGGATAGCACCAAAAAATCCAAGATCAAGAATATATATATCTGAAGAGTTTAATGGTTGACACGTCAATCGAATGACAAAACCGTTTTGTGAAGCCAATGCTTGGATCTCTTTATCGCTTGGACTCACATGCGTTTTTGCGTTATCTTGTTGAAAAAAGAATAATTTTCCCTCATCCTCACAAGACCATTTTCACGAATCTTAGGAATAACTCTTTTAAAAAAACATCTTCTTTCATCGTCTATTTTAACCGATTTCATTGGTTTTATTTACATAGTACCGACTTCTCTATTTTTACTCTGTCTTTGTGCATGTTGATTTATGACAAAAGGAAATACCCCAATCTTTCCTCACAACAATTCATTTCCTTCATCATAAAATTTTGGACGAGGCATTGCAGCTAAAAAATTCACGTTTCTAATGAAGTTCTTATTTTGAACCATCCGCACGAGATCATTTTCAACTGGAAATAGATAGTAATTTTTGGACTTTTTATTCATCTAGAACTATATTTCATCAATATGTACAATATTATACATATCAACAAATTTTGGTTGAGGATCCAAAATAGATTGGCAAAACCGTAATCTTGCTACCTTGCTTTAAGATGTGATTTCAAAAGAGTGGGAGAGGTAGAAAATATATACATTGGTGTCAGACCAACCTATAAAAAATTAGTTTAGGCAGATGCTTAAAAAAAATAATACGCCTGCTAAATCAAATTTTATGTCTCTATAAAATTTAAATTCAAATGATGGTTAAACCTCAAAATTGTTAGATTGAAATTTGCTAGGCTTTAAGCCAGAATCGGTTTTGTTGGGATCAATATACTTATTAATTTTTACTTACATTAAATTTTGTAAGGGTCAAAATTTTAGTTTGGCTGGAGTTAATGTAATAAATTTAATGAAATTAGATCAGTTTTTTCAAATTTATTAGGGTCAATTCACCCCAACAAAACTCATGTGCCTCTGCCAATGGGTATGACGTCGTACATGACCATCTTTGACACATTGATATAGTGTTTTGTAACTAACCCAAAGGGTTTTAGCTAACATCCTTAAATGTGTCCTTCGATGTAGAGGAAATTGATGATCTTTTGTATGTCGATTGGGGTTCTTACATCTTTTTTTTTTTTTTTTGGGACACATCGCCATTACACCAGCATGAGTGTATTTAGCTTGTTTTTATATCATTTGAACCGTTCCAACATGAAGTAAATCCGATCTCTTTTGCCTTATTTTTTTTGAGTTTTCTGTCAACACTCCATTCAAGTAAAGTATGATAAACTGTCCATTTTTGAGCATCAATATGGTCTTTCTTTATAGTTGTGGCATTACTATTTTCGTTTGATCCTGATCCAAATTAGTAAAAACATAGTTAAAAACTAAGTACTTTCTGTAGAAATAGCAAATACTCCTTAAAGAAAATTAAGCGACGGTTAAATTTACGTGTAACATCAAATTTTTACGTGTCCACATACATGCAATGGTTTTAAAAAAAAGAGCATTACCAAAAAAAAGAATAGTGATTAAATTTACCATGGTTTCCAATGAATTGATCTTCACTTTCTTCATACAATTGATTTACATCTAATTATAATATTTGAGAATTAGATTCTTCTGCCGGATTTACGTTAAAATCAATCACATTCGTACTTTCCGAAGAAGATAAAATCCTTATAAATGATATTCCACTTTCAGTAGTTGTTTCCGTAGACGTGTGTAAGGAGTTACCTTCATCTCTAAAATTTTCAACTCTCGAATCATGATCATCACTATTTGATGGAGTAGTATTCAAATCAAACAAAGAGTTTTTATTTGGATCAGAGGTAGTCATGGAAGATAAATGACTGTTAGAGTTACGTTGAAAGTTTTGGATTCTAATATTTGTCTTCATTCTTCAATTATCATATTTCGGTAAAAAAAATTATGTTCCCTCCATTTTTTTTGTCATGGTCAACAAGTCAAAATATATTCAGAATACCAAGAACTGACAAAGATACTATCCGGCAAATGATTTTATATTTTAAAAGAGAAGATTCAAATTATAAATTGAAGTTATTTGTAAGGTTAAAATAGTTAAGTTACAAAACTCCTTTTCTAATTCTATTAATTAGAACTTCAGAATTACAATCTCATCAAGAACATTCATGAAGTAAAGTATAACTAATAATAAGATAAAGATTAAAATAGATGAATTCAAGTGGAGTAGGCTCTGATACACTAAGATATTGGATAAGGAGTCCCGATTCTAAAAATCGAAGGGACAGTTGAACTACCAAAGAAGTTTTTATAATCCTCGATCTTTTGAAACACGTCTCCACGAAAGAGATGCTAGACGGAACTCTATCCCGAAAAAGAGAACCAATAAAGTATGGATTTTGTCTAGAGGAATAAAGACTAACAAATCTAAATATTCTATAATACTTAAGAACATTATGTCTATGACCCAACATGAACAACTTGTCCTTCGTAAGCGATTCTTATTGGGCTTAAGAGGCTAGAAACAATTAATATTTTATTAAAATGAGGTCTAGAAACATAGTCCATTACCAGTGTCGTGGAGAAGACCTGAAATCCAAAATTAAGATGCCTCTTTGGATAGAGGAAGTGATGGCGCCGGAGACGCTGATGTCATCGCGTGAAAAGCTTTCCCAAAGAAGGAGAAGGTTTCAGCCATCATGAAGACCATCCTCTAAACCAACTTTTCGTGAAACATAGCTTGTTATGGAGGAGGATATTACAACTTTGTGATTGACGGAAGGTGAAGCGATGGATCTGACCGGATTGTGGTAAAACCTCCGAGAGAATCAAGGTCACAAAAAAGTGTAGAAGATAGATATGATGATTTTGGTAGGTTTGAACCACTGGAAAGATTCCAACAAAGAATACCGATAAAAGAGACGGAGAAAGTGGAGGAGTAGAGTGGAGCACGGTGAAAGTAAGATATATACATAACATTAATTTTTTAGAGCTAAGATCTCCTCCACCGATGGAGATACTCTAAATATAATTTCTACTAAAAAAGAAGAACGTACTAAATATATACATAACAACAACTAAGAGATTTTCCCACTTAAGGTTCTATATAGGGCTGGGCAAAAAAACCGGAACCGAAGAACCGAACCGAACCGAACCGAAAATTCGGTTCCGGTTCCTGTTCGGTTTCCAAAAATTAACCGAACGGTTCCATAATTCAGGAACCACGGTTCTTGGTTAGGAACCGAACCGAACCGAGAACCAAAGTTAGAACCGAAGTTAGAACCGAAACTAATCTATTAATTGATTTTTATTACTCCTAAGATTAATTGAGCATAAAAACTATAATCAAAGAATTGAATGGAACCGAACCAAACAAATTTTTTTGATTCCGGTTCGGTTTTGTGTACATTTTTTGTAACGAAATGGTTATTTTAAATGTTTTTGTCTAAATAACCATTTGGAACCGGAACCGATTGAGAACCGAATTTATTTCGGTTCCTCTTCGTTTCCAATTTCAAGTATCCATTTGGAACCGGAACCGAGGAGAACCGAACCGAAACCGAACCGAATTTTAGAAAGTATCTATTGGTTCCATTATTTTAAGAACCGAAGAACCGAGAACCGAAAAAACCGAACCGAACCGAACCGAATAACCATATGCCCACACCTAGTTCTATACATAAAAAGACAAAAATATAAGAGGTGTTCAAGAGGGGTTCTTATTAATAAAAAATGAAAAAAAAGTTTAAAAAAAAAGAGAGAAGTAAATGAAAGTTATTACTGAAGAGTTTGTAGAAACCCTATTAGAGACCTATGTGCCATATGAGCTCTTGTGAATGGTCATCTTTTTTTCTTAAATAAAATTTAATTATTAAATTAGATAGATTAAAATATTATTAATTTTTTTTAAGAGACTCCGATAGTTTCTTATCATTGGAAATAGTATAAGAACGTTATTCTACTTTCCCACTTAACCATGAACTGCTATTTAGAGCATGTTTAATGGTGAGAATATGAGAGTCTCATAATTAAAAAATAATAAAAAAGTAAGAAAATGGTGAGATTATACTTGATATATCTCCACAGAATGAGACTAATGATACATTTCATAGAGACCAATGATATCTTTTATTATTAAATAATTTTTTAGATAGTTTTTAAAATATCAACATTAAACATGTCCTCAAGGCTCCATACATACATTTGTTATTTCAAACGTTTATTAGTTAACAAAAAGCCCTATGACACAATGACGTCAAAGTTCGGACTTTGAAAGAGTACTTAAACTTATTTTGCATTAAATTATTATTATAGTAGTTGTCAAAAGAATTGGAGCACATGATCAGCTGCTGCCATTTTCTCAGTTACTTTCAGAATTAGACAACAATTTTTATGTATTTCAATACATGTTCTTCAAAGTATTTTATCTTCACAAACATTTTTTATAACTTGTTTCGATAATCTTTTACATATATAGTAATTCAGAATAATGTATTTATAATCATATAGTAACTGTTTAGAAATTAAAAGTCGAAACTAGCAAAAGAATTAAAGAAAGGGTGATTTGCTAGATTAAAGTAAAAATAAGTGTTAATTATTTAAGTAGAGCAAATGTTTGCCTTTTATATATACCATTTTGCTATTTCCTAATGAATAAAAAAGGTAATTACAAAAATACAATTAATAAAATCTGCCACGTAAGCGATCAACTCTACCACACTAACAGAGTGCAACATAGTGGAAAAAGAATTCCAACGTTGTAGAGTTAAAATGTGCTTAATAGAGTTAACACGAATGAAAAATCGTGCATAGTAGAGTTAGAATTCCAGCGTAGTAGAGTTAAAGTGTGCTTAGTAGAGTTAGATTTCCAGCGTAGTAGAGTTGATGTTTGCGCTTTAATCAACTCTACTACACTAACAAAGTGCAACGTAGTAGAGTTAGAATTCCAGCGTAGTAGAGTTAAAGTGTGCTTAATAGAGTTGATATGAATGAAAAATCGTGTATAGTAGAGTTAGAATTCCAGCGTAGTATAGTTAGATTTCCAGCATAGTATAACTAAAGTGTGTTTACTAGAGTTAGATTTCCAGCGTAGTAGAGTTGATGTTTGCGCTTTAATCAACTCTACCACACTAAGAAAGTGCAACGTAGTAGAGTTAGAATTCCAGCGTAGTAGAGTTAAAGTGTGCTTAATAGAGTTGACATGAATGAAAAATCATGTATAGTAGAGTTAGAATTCCAGCGTAGTAGAGTTAAAGTGTGCTTAGTAGAGTTAGATTTCCAGCGTGGTAGAGTTGATGTTTGCGCTTTAATCAACTCTACCACACTAAGAAAGTGCAGTGTAGTAGAGTTAGAATTCCAGCGTAGTAGAGTTAAAGTGTGCTTAATAGAGTTGACATGAATGAAACATCGTGTATAGTAGAGTTAAAATTCTAGCGTAGTAAAGTTAGATTTCCAGTGTAGTAGAGTTAAAGTGTGCTTACTAGAGTTAGATTTCCAGCGTAATAGAGTTGATGTTTGCGATTTAATCAACTCTACCACACTAACAGAGTGCAATGTAGTAGAGTTTGAATTCCAGCGTAGTAGAGTTAAAGTGTGCTTAGTAGAGTTAGAATTCCAACGTAGTAAAGTTGATGTTTGCGCTTTAATCAACTCGACCACACTAACAGAGTGCAACATAGTAGAGTTAATTTTGAAAACCTAGCCTACTTTCGTAGTAGAGATTAAATTACGAATTTATCCCTCAATTATTAGCTCATCTACCGCGCACCCAACCGATTCCTCCACAAGTGATGCCATTGGAGTTTTCTTGAAGCTCCTTTACTTCTTCCAAGCTCCTTAGCTTTTTCTGTTTATGTTTGGATCTATGGATCAGATCATTTTGGTTTGTGGGATTTGGAGTTTTAATGAAAGTCGATGGATTTTTTTGATGGACCAGTCCTACGGGTGTCGGATCATAGGCATTGTCGGCTCGATCTTCTGGAGATGGTTTATGCCGATTTTGGTTTGGATGAACATTGTCATGAGGTAAAACTAAGTTACAGGCCAAATGTAGTCATTCATTCACTACCACAAGATACTCTCCCTGTAATTGTAAGTAAAGATAGACAATTGCAAGTGTTTGTGCAACAATTTCGTAAAGAAGCAATGCGTCTATGTGTCAAAATTTCCACTATATCTCGTGATTCATCGAGTTTCCCTGAAAAAGATTAGTGTAGTAACAGTAAAGGAAACGGTGACGAGAAATTCCATTGTAAGTGGGAGAACAATGATGCCTCGTATAATAGAGTTAACCCTTGGTGTAGTAGAGTTGCTTCTTCGTGTAGTAGAGTTGATCCTTCATGTAGTAGAGTTGATCCTTCGTGTAGTAGAGTTGATTTGGTGTTTAGTAAAGGTGGACCAAAGAATGATCGTATACCAGAAAATATGAAACACGAAACTCAACATGCTAAGGACGAAGATGTGGAATTCAGATTCAACTATTGCGATGATATGGATGGCGCAAGCTCGAATGATGAAGATTATATCAGTTTTCGTAGAAAATCAAAGGAAGAAGAGAAGAAAAACCTCTCGGAGAAAGCAATGAGGTTGGATTTGAATGCTCAGTATTTGGACATAGAAATGTCAGCACTTGCATTGGTTGTTGGACAACGATAATCATCAAAAAAAGAACTCATGACGAGGCTAAAGATTCTTTCTATCTTACAGAGGTTTGACTTCGATGTTGTTGCTTCATCGAAGACAGTGTTGGATGTTCAATGTTGGGTACCAAGCTGTCAGTGGAGAGTGCGAGCTTCACCTGTCGACGATGGTGGTTGTTCTGTTACAGAGAGATCAGGTCGTGCATGACAAGCGTCTACGGAAGGCTT
>JAKUCM010004579.1:0-14758 GCA_023374145.1 Lepidium sativum | reverse complement strand
GGGGTAACCCAGATTCCTACAACATCGCATTCATCATCTCTTTAAGAGTTCGGTTTCTTCGTTCCGCAACTCCGTTAGATTCATGCGAGTAAGGAGCGGTCGTTTGATGGATAATACCATGTTCTTTACAAAATGCATCAAAAGGACCATCATATTCACCTCCTCTATCACTTTGAACTATCTTAATAATTTTCGAAAGTTGATTTTCAACTTCAATTTTATATTCTTTGAATTTTTCTAATGCTTTATCTTTGCTCCTAAGCAAATATACATAACAATATTTTGTACAATCATCAATGAAAATCACAAAATATTTTTTCCCACCTCTAGTTTGAACATATTTTAGATCACATAAATCTATGTGAATTAAACCTAGAGGTTCTGTGGTTCTATCAACAGTGGATGATGAGCTTAGCTTGTACGCATACTTCACATTTATCTTTGCGTATTTTGAATTTTGGAATTAGGTGCAAATTCATTAATATTTGAATAGATTTATAATTTACATGTCCTAATCGTTCATGCCAAGTATTAAAAGACTCAACCAAATAGGCAACTGGGTTTTTCTCATTAACTGAAACAACGGTTACATCATTTTTAGGAAAGACTGTCATTACATTCATCTTGATCAATCTGTCCTTAACAAAACCCCTTCCCAAATACACCCCATGTGGAGGAATCTTTCCTTCCCCCTTGCTCTTGTGCTCAGCCATATTGACATTATTATGACGAGTCAAAATAGCATCGGCTTTGCGGTTTCGGGATTCAACCCGCAGCTTGACAATCAAGTCCTCGAGGGATATTGCCTTACGCTTGTGCGTGAGATAGTTTTTGAAGTCCAACCAGCTTGGAGGGAGTTTCTCAATGAAAGAATTCACCGTGAAAATTTCACAAATGTTCATGCCCTCACTTGCTATCTTGTGCGTAATTAATTGCAGCGCTTTAACTTGTTGGGTTTTGAATCCACCATTTTGAAGTTAAGAAATTTTGCCGTAGCGTATTTCTGGCAGCCTGCGTCCTCAGACTTATACTTTTTGTCTAAGGCATCTGAAAGGTCCTTAGACGTTTTGACCTTACTGTACACTGCGTACAATGGGTCGATCAAGCGACTTAGAATCCAGCCCTTGCACACAAAGTCGGTTTGAGTCCATGTTTCCACACTTAGAAAAACAAGTGGGTCCGTGTTGTCAACTGGGAGGACCGGTGCATCTTCTTTCAGATGCTTGTCCATGTTCATTGTGGTTAAAAAGAATTTTATCTTTTGTTGCCATGTTTTGAACCCTTTCCCACCGAACTTTTCGGGCATAAGTCCCACGCTAATAGCGGTAGGCACAAGTGGATAACCACTCCCAAATTGGATTTGGGGCATCGTCTCACTTATCACATTTCTGAATGAGCCACCTCTAACGGTCTCATCGATCGGTGCATCTTTGTTTTGCCCATCAATCACGGTTTGGTTCTCGTTGTTAGTCATTCTTAAATCGGATCTATTTATAAAAAAGAAAAACACAAACCGAATTAATATACTAATCAATACCAAACACAAATTTTAAAAATTGAAGCAATTTAAATTATTAAACCATAAATAATTATGCAAAGGCGAGACAAAGTTGAAGCTAATAACAACAACAATGAAAATCACATTTTAAAAGCAAACAAGTACGTTACAAGCATACGTTTCACGGTTCAAATCTGAGACTGAATATTAACCGTGACCAATATTAAGCAATTGACAAGTGAGATAAAGGCAAAGAATCAATTAATGATTCAAAAGTGCAACTATTTTAAAGACTTTAGCATTCAAGATTCAAAGTTGCAACATATTTTTTTAAAAAAAATTGGATTGTTCAAATCTAGCAATAAACTTGACGACAAAGAGCAAAATTAATAAATTTGCACAGACGATATTAAACTCTTCGGTGAATCTGCAAAACAAATTGTTAGAGATGCAGATAATTATTCAGATTTAATCTAAAAATTAAATCACCACGTTTTCCACCATAACCTGTTATAGAAAAACACTTCACAAAAATATAAGTTTTTCGTTAATATAATAAAAAAATGATTTTTTTTTTAATTTTGAGTTAAGACTATAAATGCACAAAAATAAAACCGGTAAACTAATACAAGGTGAAGGTTCTAAAATAACACTTAAAACTTAAACAAAACCAAGAAAGCAGAGTCGAGACCGGAATCTCTTTCCTTAACTCAAAAATTAACCTGTAGTGCGACGGTTGCGTGGTAATTAGAGTCCCAGGATAATACTGCTACTCGACTATCTCACGGCACCCAAGATTAGACGACCACGAACCGGATTATGTGTTGTACTCCCAAACAAATAATTAAAAGACAAAAGAGCTTTTGTGAGATATTGTTTTGTTTCTCTTAGAGATGTTTTTTTTTCAAATATGTGTCTTACAAATGAGTCACATTGGCTTTTTATAGATACAAAAATGAGCACATAACATAAAAAGCTTTAACATAGATATTTGATTTCTCTAATCAATTATCATTAAGGTGAATTATTCACCTTGACCATAACTCCACACTCAACTTAAATAAATGAGAAGAATATATGGTTTGACTTATTCAAATGTTTTGAATATGAATTTGGATGGTTTTTTTGTGTTATTTTTAAAGCAAAACATAAAGCTCAAATCACTATGTGACACTAACATTAAAGCATTCTTGCTTTACAAGATATTCACATTTTTTCTCCATTTCTCATTAACATTACTTCGATTTTGACAAGTGAATACACTATCACATAGTGCTCACACCAACAATTACATCGTGCTTAAAATCTGGTCATTCCGATAAACGTCTTCATCGGAAACTCTCACCGAAAAATGGTCTAAGATCATGTTGTCAAAACCGAGTTCCAACAATAACTTCAGGTGGGCTTAAAGCAAATTGTCCCCTAGTTTCAAATTGTAACATAACCATTTTTAGGAATTGACTCAACATGAACCTCTTCAATGTGCACAGTTGATGGTGGAGCAGGGCGGTATTCATCTCCACTATTATTCAAATCACAAACAATTGAATGAGCACATCCACCATTGGTAATCAAACAAGTGCATTAGTCGTGCATTATCAATCATCCATCACACCTTCTATGAATTGGAAGCGGCGTTGAAAGTGTAGTGCTTGTGTAACATCCTAGTTGAGGTACACACGCACATACTCCACTCTTTGGACAGACTCAGTCGGCGTATTCAACATCGAGTAGTTCACCTAGTGCACGACCAATATGAACAACAACAACATCACGGCTCAGAAAACAAATTGAAATTTACCACCAAGAAGTTGACGACCAGTGATTGCGCCAACAAGACCCCAAAGGCGAGGCATAACATATAAAATGACACGAATGTTTTGTCTTCTAGGGATTTTTGGACGATCAACCATGATGAGCTGATTGGCCGATGCTGCTTGATTAGTTACACCTGTTAAAAGAGAAAGTAATTCCTCTCATACGCCCAACTCTAGATCTTGTAACACTATTCACAGATTATTTGACATCTCGAATAAGTAGTTGTTGTAATGAACGGTCAGGTTTGTGATTAGAAAAGTTTGAGATCGAGAAACAATGCCAATTGTAGCAGAGTACATTATAAAGAGGTATATCCTCATTGTGAGGAAACTACATCACTTTCCAAAGCGGGGAACATGGAGATAACTGCTAAGTTTAAGAGCAACTCCATCCATGCAGTTCTCAATTTTTTCTTTCTCAATAGGTAAGGGGTTCGATCCCTGGTGCCTTGAGATTTATAAAGTGACTAAACTACTGGGCCACCTGTCCTCGGCCATTGAATTCTCAATTATAGGTTCTAAACTAATAAATTATTATTATTTTTATTACAATTTATTTGTTATTTAAATTTTAATTTTTTATAGTGTTGATTATTTTTATTACTAATATGAGTTTTTTTATTATAGAAACCAATGGTTTTTAAAATATTTTATTAAAAACCCTTATTCCTTCTCTCTTACTTTTTAATAATTTTATTTTAGTAATAAAATTCTTATTTAATATCATTTCAATGGAGATGGTCTAAGTAGGTAGGCCAACTTGTGATAATAAAAAAACAAAAGTGACAAGAGTCCAATAATTGCCAATATCACCTTCTAAATCACCATCGTTTTTTATATCTTCTTCTCTTCTTTAATAAATATTTACATTAATTTATTAGTCTATTTAATTACATAAAAATTACTAAATTTAAAATCTAACTTGATTTATTTTAATTTAAATCTAAACCTATTAAATTACGTATTTATTAAATATGAAGAAAAATATAAATAACAGCCTAAATATTAATCTAGTAAATTAATTGAAAACATATAAAACAAAATTATTTAGCCTCTAGAAAACAAATTTGTTTGAGGATATCGATGATGATAAACAAAATTCCAGCTACGCAGTAGAACCACAAGCTTGCCACGCGCCTTTACACATCTCTTAATCTTGTACGTACACGTGTCTACCATCCGTAGCTTGATCATCAACACATTGCAATCTAGGCTTTTACTATTTCTAGCCTCGGCTCACAAAATCCCCTTCGTCTTCTCCAATTTTCTCGCGAAGAAAACTTTCCAACTGTTTCTATCTGAACGGTCAAAAATGCTTCTTAAGACTGTTTCTTCCTCTTCTTCTTCAGCTCTCTCGTTGGTTAATTTCCATGGCGTGAAGAAGGATACTTCTCCTTTGTTATCCTCCATTTCGTCCTCGAATCTTCGAGTTTCTTCTGGAAAATGTGGAAAGCTATCTGTCTCTGTTCGCGCATCTAAGAGCTCAACCATCGACGCACTAAGCGGTGTCGTTTTTGAGCCATTTGAGGAGGTGAAGAAGGAGCTTGATCTCGTCCCAACCAGTTCTCATGTCTCGCTTGCTCGACAGAAATACTCAGACGAGTGCGAAGCTGCCATTAACGAGCAGATCAAGTAGGTTTCGTTTTTCACCTCACTCTCTTAGGCTCGGTATTGTAGTGTGTCCGATTAGCTTTAAGATTTGGTACTTGAACCTTATGTTGATTCTGCGTACTGTTTATCCTGTGAATTGTGAAATTCTTCAACGGATTTTGGATTTGGCTGCAGTGTGGAGTACAATGTCTCCTATGTATATCATGCTATGTATGCTTACTTTGACCGGGATAACATCGCGCTCAAGGGCCTTGCCAAGTAAGTCTCGGATGATTCAAGAGTATTGAGTGTTGATATCTTCGGGTTTATTGTTTTCTTTTTTGTTCTCTTTTTGTTTATTTATAGTCATTTGTTGCTTTCTTGGTGTCAGGTTCTTTAAGGAATCAAGTGCTGAAGAACGCGAGCACGCTGAGAAGTTAATGGAGTATCAGGTCCCATTAAAACTATCTCCATTTTTCCACCAATTGGAAGCTTATTAAGTTCTAATAGGTTTTTTTTGGTTTCCTTGAGTTTCACAGAACAAACGTGGTGGGAGGGTGAAGTTACAGCCTATTGTAATGCCTCTCTCAGAGTTTGAACACGTTGACAAAGGGGATGCTCTATATGGTAAGCTCAAAAGTTGCTATCCATTTCTGAGTTTCTACACGACAATCCCAAGTGAAAATTAGCCTTAGTTTCATATGCCTGCTACATTCTAACTTAGAATTTCTAAGTCATAGGACTGAAAAATATCTGAGCTCTGAAGTATCATGAAATTGTTTTTTATTTCTCATATGGAGATTAATGTCTCAATGGATATATGAGTTGTTTCTTGAGTTTAAAGTGGAACATACATCTGTGACTTGTTGTTTCAGGCATGGAGCTGGCTCTGTCATTGGAGAAACTAGTTAATGAGAAGCTCTTAAACCTACACAATGTAAATGATTTACCTCTCCTTGAATCCATCCTCGAGTTTCAAAATCCTGTTTCAGGCATACATATAATTAGTACTCTCTGCAAGAACTATACTGAATCTTTTAATGCTTTGTTCAAACAGGTTGCTTCGAAGAACGAAGATGTCCACTTGGCAGATTTTATTGAGAGCGAATTTCTGACCGAGCAGGTGGACGCAATCAAAATAATCTCAGAATATGTAGCCCAACTACGAAGAGTTGGCAAAGGACATGGTACATAACAATCTCTCTCGTTTTCATTTGTTTTCTTATGTAAAACTTATAAACCACTAATTCATCCTACACATGGTGCCTCAGGACAAGATCCTAACAATTTGTTTTAATGTTTGTGATGATCTTCAGGGACATGGCATTTCAATCAAATGCTTCTGGAACAATAAGCAGCTTCGAGGGACTCTTTTGCCTACTGTTTGTTAGATGAACCTCTCTTATTAATATATGGAACAGGTTTATGTTTTGTTCTTTGTTTGACTTTTGGTGTATGTGCAATAGACAATGACATATGACTTCAAATTCTACTCTGAGTTCTTTGAAGACACCTGATGATAATGATTCTAAGAGTGTTCAATCTGAAATCTTTTGGAGTGCCACTTGTGGATTGGAGCCAAACCATATGACAAGTTTAGTGTTGATTAAAAAAAAAAATGTGGTACGAAAATGTCCGATTGAAACTCTTTTATTTTTGTCAAAGTGGGCTAACTTTTGGCCCAAATGGAAGCTCAATTGGTTTCCCTTAATTTGAATCAAGATCGACAAAACTTAAAACACTGCCGTTTTGAAATAGCATCTTTGACACCTAGTCAGCTCATTCCCGTTTGCTTTCATCGCTCGTCTCTTATCCCTAGCCAAAGAATCAGCCTAATTGCTCCGTCGCCTAAAACCCTAAATCTCTCAGCTACGTAACTTCTTCGATCCACCAAAGAGTAAATTCGCGTGACCTTAACCAGTATCGAAATATTTCAATCATGGCGGGTCAAACGCCGAATCTTGAGTGTCGGATGTACGAAGCTAAGTATCCAGAGGTGGATATGGCTGTGATGATCCAGGTGAAGAACATCGCCGATATGGGAGCTTACGTTTCTCTTCTCGAGTACAACAACATTGAGGGCATGATTCTATTCTCCGAGCTTTCTCGCCGTCGGATCAGAAGTGTGAGCAGTTTGATTAAGGTTGGAAGAATTGAGCCTGTCATGGTGCTGCGTGTGGACAAAGAGAAGGGTTACATTGATCTGAGCAAACGTAGAGTCAGTGAGGAAGATATTCAGACCTGTGAAGAGAGGTATAATAAGAGCAAGCTTGTTCATTCTATCATGCGACATGTTGCTGAGACTCTATCACTTGATTTGGAGGTAAATTTCTCCTAAAATAGTTTGAGATTTTATCCACTGGATTTTGTTTTTGACGACTATTGTCCATCTGAATTCTGGATTTGCTGGTTAGAGATGTAATCATAGAACATTGGTCAAATGTCTCTTTATTTTAGTGTCTTGTTCTGGAAAATGCTGACACTTGAAACGGGTTTGGTTATTGCTTTTGCTTACACTTTTAGTGATTAAATCTCTTAGTATACTGCTATCATAGTTTACTGTAATCTCTGATTATTGATTGATTAAAGCTTTCATGTTGCAGGAGTTGTATGTGAACATTGGTTGGCCTTTGTATCGAAAACATGGTCATGCTTTTGAGGTAGGAATTTGTTAATTAAGCTCCTTTGTACGCCAACATTTATATGTGAATTAAGTTCCTTTGTACGCCAAAATTTATTTATTTTTGTCTTTTGGTCAGGCCTTCAAGATCTTAGTGACCGATCCTGATTCCGTTTTGGGTTCTCTCACCCGTGAGATCAAAGAAGTTGGGCCTGATGGAAAAGAGGTACACTTGTTGTCTAATTTTTTTGTAGTTGTTCCAAACAAATTTGATTTAGTGCTAGTCTTACAAGTTTTCAATTGCAGGTGACTAAAGTTGTACCTGCTGTTACGGAAGAAGTGAAAGATGCTCTTGTGAAAAATATTAGGAGGAGAATGACACCACAACCAATGAAAATCCGGGCTGATATTGAACTCAAGTGTTTTCAGTTTGATGGAGTTGTTCACATTAAGGTCATAACTCTTATTTGATTATCTATACAGCTTATGAAAGGAATGCATTATTAATTTTATGATTTTCTCACCCATGCTTGCTTCTATCAGGAAGCCATGAAAAAGGCTGAAGCAGCTGGAAATGATGACTGTCCTGTCAAGATTAAATTGGTTGCTCCACCTCTATATGTCCTTACTACTCAGACACTTGACAAGGTTAGGCAATCTTGTATGTTTGAATTAGGGTTTAATAGAATGGCCTTAGTAGATAAACCCTCCCCTCTTTATTGTTAAAGAGGTTTATAGTCTCTATTCAGATTTGTATATCCACTAAAGCAACATGCCAGAATTTTGATAGCAATAGCTGGAACAACTTTACTTATAAGATAAGCAGATCTTAAGAAAACAAAGGCAGATGCTATCAAGAACTTGTTATTGTAACTTTATTGGGCAGCAATATTTGCTTTGCGGACATGTCTACAACTAAATCATCAATTTTTTTTACTACCCACTTACCTAAGTACATATGTTTTAATGTAAAATGGTATGTTTTGTCCCCATTTTTGCTAAGCTTCTCAGTGTCTATATAACATATTATACAGGACCAAGGGATTGAGATTCTAAACAAAGCTATAACAGCTTGCACTGAGGTAATTGAGACACACAAAGGCAAGCTTGTCGTTAAGGAGGGAGCTAGAGCTGTGAGTATCTATATTCTTTAACATGTCACAAGAATCACCTTTCCTTTTGTGTTCTTTCTGTTCTGGTTCATGGCCTCTTATATTTGAGAGATTAATATTAATCTGTGTTTGAATAGGTGAGTGAACGTGATGATAAGATGTTGACAGAACACATGGCTAAGCTACGACTTGACAATGAAGAAATTAGTGGCGATGAAGACAGTGGAGAGGAAGAAGAAGACACAGGAATGGGTGAAGTTGATCTCGATGGTGCCGGAATCATCGAGTAAAAAAGATTGCAGGTTTTGCTGTTTTCCTACTAATTTTATTTCCATTTGATCTACACAAATCTCAACAGTTGGGTATTTTGCTTTAAGCTTGACAAGGTAGTAGAAAATCCTCCGAGAGGATTTATTTGTTTTTTTTTTCTGAGGCATTTTATTGCACCCATTGAGGGTTACATATCAATCATCATACATTCATCGTTTTATAAAAGATTTGATTCTTTTCATATACATATGACTGCTCAAAATGAACAATCGACGGCGAACATTTTTTCCTAACAATTGACCCATAATTAATTAATTTAAAAAGAAGAAAACGAGAGTTAAAAAAAACCAAACAAAACAGGAACACCAGATCTGAAGAAAAATTCATTACACAGTAATTCATTGAGATCAATGAGAACAACTTCGAACGCGGATTCTTTTTACTCTTGTCGGCGAATTAAGAATTAAACAAAAATTCGATTTTTTGTAGCTCTGCAGAATTAACATGTTAAAGTTGGGACTTTTGGAGCTTAGTTCTTCTTCTTCTTCTTCTTCTTCTTCTTCCGTACACAGCGTCTCGTACTTATCTCTAATGATCTTGCTTCAATGGCGATATCTGTACAGCACGTCGTCGTTTTACTCCTCTCCACTCTCCTCATCACTATCACCGTCTTGCTCTTAACTTCCGATAACTCCAGATTCCCTATCCCTTCTTTATCCCCCACCGAGTATTACACACCAAGCACCAAATCCCCAATTCCTCAAGACGTCCCTTTTTCTTCAGATCAAACTCCACAGAATAAGCAGAAGCTTGACCCTTCCGAAGAAGTGGAAGAAAAGAAGCTAGACGAGTCCCAAGAGGTGGAAGAGGTTAAATGGGATCTTTGTAATGGTGCAGATTCTGTAGATTACATACCTTGTTTGGATAATTATGCTGCAATTAAGCAGCTCAAATCGAGGAGACATATGGAGCATCGAGAACGGCATTGTCCCGATCCAAGTCCTAAATGTCTCGTCCCATTGCCGGATAATTATAAGCAGCCGGTTCCGTGGCCTAAGAGCCGGGATATGGTGAGAGACATATCCTGTTTTTGTTTTTGGTAAGATTTGGTTTTTCAAAAAAATTCTAGCTTTTTGATCAGCTTGATCTGAAGATATATGATTTAGTTTAGTAACTTATTGCATGTGGAAGTTTATGTAAAAGGAAAGGAGAAAGATTCAGTTTTCAGAGTCTGATAGATTTAAAGTTATCGTTTTTAGAGTTTCAGTCTTATGAATTGGGCTATTGAAAACAATTATGTAATTGTGTACATACAATTTCCAGATTTGGTATGATAATGTTCCTCATCCCAAGCTTGTTGAATACAAGAAAGAACAAAACTGGGTTAAGAAAACCGGGTAAATTTCTAGTTTTTCCTGGAGGAGGTACTCAATTCAAATTTGGGGTTACTCATTACGTTGAGTTCATTGAAAAGGTCAGTACTTGGTTTTTTGTTGTTGTGGCAAGTCATGTTTTGTGCTGTGGCAAAACTGATTTGTGTTAATATCTCAGGCTTTACAGAGTATCCAATGGGGCAAAAACATAAGAGTTGTATTAGATGTTGGTTGTGGTGTCGCTAGCTTTGGTGGATATTTATTAGATAAAGATGTCATTACGATGTCATTTGCCCCTAAAGATGAACATGAAGCTCAGATTCAGTTTGCTTTAGAACGAGGAATACCTGCAACACTTTCTGTTATTGGAACACAACAGCTTACATTTCCAAGCAATGCGTTTGATCTTATCCATTGTGCACGGTGCAGAGTCCATTGGGATGCTGATGGTATTTATTAGTCTTTTGTTCTTTTCTTCTTTGTTAGTGCTTAAGCTTCAAGGTTTTATGATCGTTTTGGTTTGATTTGGTAAGGTGGGAAACCATTGTTGGAGCTCAATAGGGTACTCAGGCCAGGAGGTTTCTTCATATGGTCTGCAACACCGGTTTATAGAGATAATGACAGAGATACCAGAATTTGGAATGGTTCGGAACAATCCATCTCTTGCTTTAGTTATTCAACACTGGTCTGGATCTTGATGGGTTTTGTTGGTTTCAAATTTGTGTTTTGCAGAAATGGTTTCTCTGACTAAATCCATTTGTTGGAAGGTCGTGACAAAGACGGTTGATTCCTCTGGGATTGGACTTGTGATCTATCAAAAGCCAACTTCAGAATCCTGCTATAATAAACGCAGCGAACAAGATCCACCTCTATGTGAAGAAAAGGAAGCAAATGCTTCATGGTAAAAAAAACTCATACTCAACGATACTTCTCATTCACATATAATATGTCCATCTGTTTTATGACATCTTCTATTCGATTAAGTATAGGTATGTTCCTCTAGCTAAATGCATTTCCAAAATACCAAGCAGAAATGTGCAGAGTTGGCCTGAAATATGGCCTAAACGGCTTGTGAATGTTAAACCCCAAAGCATTGCGGTTGAAGCAGAAAGATAACATATATATTTTTTGTATCTATGAATTTAGTTTGGTTAATTCTTGCTCGAGCCGGATGATGAAAAATTATCATGTCCGGTTCCCTCGGGGGATGGATCCATAAGAATTCACCTATCCCAATAACAAAAAAACCAGATTTGAATGATCCTGTATTACGAGCTAAATTAGCTAAAGGTATGGGTCATAATTATTACGGGGAACCCGCATGGCCCAATGATCTTTTATATATTTTTCCAGTAGTAATTCTTGGTACCATTGCCTGTAACGTAGGCTTAGCGGTTTTAGAACCATCAATGATTGGTGAACCTGCGGATCCTTTTGCAACTCCTTTGGAAATATTACCTGAATGGTATTTCTTTCCTGTATTTCAAATACTTCGTACAGTGCCTAACAAATTATTGGGTGTTCTTTTAATGGTTTCAGTACCAGCGGGATTATTAACCGTACCTTTTTTGGAAAATGTTAATAAGTTTCAAAATCCATTTCGTCGTCCAGTAGCGACAACCGTCTTTTTGATTGGCACCGCGGTGGCCCTGTGGTTAGGTATTGGAGCAACATTACCAATTGATAAATCTCTAACTTTAGGTCTTTTTTAATTAAATTAATTCAATTGTAAAATAAAAGACGTGGGTATCTAGGGAGTAGTCATTTCAAAATGAATTCTCCCTAGATACATATCTAATTAATTAGATTAATTAAAATGGGTTCGACTGGAAAATCTAAATTACGTTGAAGGTTTAAAATCCATTTCAATTTCAAATTCACTTTTAAATAAATTTTTTTGAAATGCTTTTTCTATTTTTTTTCTAGAATGTCTAATATCTTTTTTACATCTTCTATGTGAAAATGTTCAATTTTGATAAGGTCTTCTTGACTGTTATTCAAAAGGTCCAATAATGTATGTATATTGGACTTTTTGAGACAATTATAAATTCTGGGAGGCAATTCTAATTGGTCAATAAAAATATATTGAAATGCTAGTTCTTTTTTTTTTTTTCTTAGGTTAACTAATCTATTATGAAAAGGAAAAAGGGGTAAAGTAACTTGATGTTGATTGTTCTCTAAATAGAACGTTTCTTCTTCTACATGTAGAAAAGGAATAAATAAATTAATCAAATTCCGGGAGGCTTCATGAAGTGCTTCTTTAGGAGTTAAACTTCCATTTGTCCATATTTCTAGAAAAAGAATCTCTTGTTTTTCATTCCCATTCCCATAAGAATGAATACTATGATTCGCGTTTTGAACAGGCATGAATACAGCATCTATAGGATAACTTCTGTCTTCAAAGTTATTTGACATTTTTAGACTATATCCGCGGTTCCTCTCGATTTTTAATCCAATACACAAATCTATTGGTTCTGTTAAGGTAGCTATATGCTGTGTATTATCAATGATTTCCACAGAGGGCGGTAAAATTATATCTTGAGCAGTTATATATCCGGGACCTTGGACACAAATCAGCGCGTTGCGAGTTCCATATAGATTACTTCTTAATACAATCTCGTTCAAATTCATTAAAATTTCATGTACTGATTCTTGAATACCTACTATGTTAGAATAGTCATGTGGTATGTTCTCAGATTTTGCACGTGTAATACATGTTCCTTCTATTTCGCCAAGTAAAGCTCTTCGCATCGCAATGCCTATTGTGTCGGCTTGACCTTTCATAAGTGGAGACAGAATAAAGCGTCCATAATAAAGACGCTTACTGTCTCTTCGTGATTCAACACACTTCCACTGTAGTGTCCGAGTAGATACTTTGACTTTCTCTCGAACCATAGTAATTTTATTTGATCAGATCATTGAATCGTTTATTTCTCTTGAAACCCTTTCAGCCTTAGTTCTATACACGTCTTTTTTTAGGGGGTCTACAACCATTATGTGGCATAGGGGTTACATCTCGTACAAAACTTAAAAGTATACCGCTTCTACGAATAGCTCGTAATGCTGCATCTCTTCCGAGTCCGGGGCCTTTTATCCTTACTTCAGCTCGTTGCATACCTTGATCCACTACTGCTCGAATAGCATTTCCTGCTGCGGTTTGGGCAGCAAAAGGTGTTCCTCTTCTTGTACCCCTGAATCCACAAGTACCTGCGGAGGACCAAGAAATCACCCGACCCCGTACATCTGTAACGGTCACAATGGTATTGTTGAAACTTGCTTGAACATGAATAACTCCCTTTGGTATTCTACGTACATTTTTACGTGAACCACTACGTGTATTTTTACGTGAACCAATTCTTAATATAGGTTTTGCCATATTTTTTCATTTCACAAGAAATATATGGATATATCCATTTCATGTCAAAACAGACCTTTTTTTTTTGCCAGCTCCCTGGAAGTACTCTTTAACGTTATTTCTTTTAGTAAGATTATCCTTGTCTTTGTTTATGCCTCGGGTTGGAACAAATTACTATAATTCGCCCCCTCCTACGGATTAGTCGACACTTTTCACAAATTTTACGAACGGAAGCCCTTATTTTCATAGTTGTTATTCCTTAATTCTGTGAATATATTTATTGTTGGACGAAAAAAAGGTTTCTTGATATTTTTCAATCTTTAATTGTATCTTCGTGAAAGGAATGTTGAAATTGAAAAAACACTTACTCATTTGAATCCTTGGTATGGAGTCTAGAAAATGACTGTCCCCTGATTAACTTATACCTAAGAACTTACTCAAATTTTTAATATTTTCTCCTATACGTATACCTATACAAAAATATGTCGAATCCTTTCAGAAGCATGACTTAAAATCAAACAAATCTTTAGTATCTAACCACTCGGAAGTGAGTCAGAAAGAAAACTTTCATTAATTCTGTTTTTTCTTTCATTTCATTCGAGGTAAAACATCCGGACCTTTTTAGCAGGGGTGGTATTACACAACCCCCCTTTTTTCACAAATCGTAACTTCCGGATATCCAAGTTTTATATTAGAAGAATTACCATATATAACACAAAATTTCTCCGCCGATTCTTTTTCGTCGAGCTTCTCGGTCTGTCATTATACCTTGAGAAGTCGAAAGGATTACAATTCCTATTCCGCCTAAAATTCGTGGAATTCGTTGAGAGTTAGAATAGATTCGTAGACCTGGCCGACTTATTCTCTTTAAATTTAAAATCGTTTTATAGGATTCTTTCTTATTTCGTTTATGTCTTAGGGTTAAAATCAAAAAATATTGGTTGTTTTCGCGATGTTTCCTTACGTTTTCGATAAAACCCTCTCGTAAAAGTATTTTAACAATGCTTTCGGTGATGTTAGTCGATCTTATCCGAACCGTTCCTTTTCTATTCATGTCAGCATTTCGTATAGAGGTTATTATATCAGCAATAGTGTCTTTCCCCATGATAAGTTAAAATTCCTT
>JAKUCM010004578.1:0-43292 GCA_023374145.1 Lepidium sativum | reverse complement strand
GAGAGAGAGATCTTCTCTTGACGCTTATCTTCTCGTCTTCTCGACCATTGCCTTCGTTTGACAAATACAATTCTGTAAACGATTTTGGTGTAAATATAATTTAGATCATAAAAAGACAATACACTACAAACATGTCCTTTTTAGTCATTTACTTACATATTACATCCAACTAACTTACACAAATGTACAAAGAAACATAATTTCATCCAAATGGATCATCCTGATGTAATTTTCGGATGAGAAAAAAAACATCATCCAAAAGCATCATCCAGACCCATCATCCAAACTGATCATCCGGATGGAGCATTTGGATTGACAAAAGAACATGCCCATAAAAGAAAATAGACCTACATCAAAGATAACAAACCTACAACAAGACAAAAAACCGACAACAAAGACAACAAACCTACATCAAATAAAATAGACCTACATCAAAGACAACAAACCTACAAGAAAGAAAATAGAAATACATCAAACGCAACAAACCTACAAAAAAATAACAAACCGACAACAAGGACAACAATCAAAGACAACAAAACTACATCAAAGACAACAAACATACAACAAAAATAACAAACCTACATCAAAGACAACAAAACTACATCAAAGAAAATAAACCTACATCAAAGACAACAAACCTACAACAAGACAACAAAGACAACAAACGTACATCAAAGACAACAAACCTACAAGACAATAAACCGACAACAAAACCTACATAATCTTATGTGAAAAACCTACATAACAGTACGTAATAAAACCTACATAGCAGCACGTAATAAAACCTACATAACAGTACATGAAAACCTACATCTACCAAAATTTTTCTCGTTTTACGCGCGGCTGGCGTGGAATTTACTCATTAATGGCAGTTTCGTAATATTTTTTTTCTTTTCAAAGGAAATAAGGGTAAAACTGCCTTATTTGACCTTAAAATATTAGATTTGTAATTTCAGTCTTTTCAAAGTAGAAATGTAATTAACTCATCTTTTTAAACTAGTTTACTAATTCGGCACTCTATGCAGAAGTGGAGGCGGTTGAGGTGGCGACGAATTGTGAGTCAGTATGGTATATTCTTCGCTATCCAGAAGAGTGGCCGGCCTTTGCTACATTCCAGGAGGAGTAGCGACATTTGAGAGCCCGGTTTGTAGTATGCACATTGTCGGTTATTCCCCGAACTCTGAACTCTAAGGCTGTCGTCTTTGCCAGGGTTGCTCGGGTTAGAGCTTCAGGTTTCCCGTCCGAAGAACCAGAGTAGTCTTTATTAGTCTTCTTTATCTATGTCGTTGACAAAAAAAAAAAAAAACTAGTTTAGTAGTTCACCCAAAAAAAAAGAATCTATTAAAATTTGTATCAAAGTTGTCTAATTATATAAGAATTGTTGAATTGTGATTTTTGTAAATGATAAACTGATGAATTCCTCAATTCCTTTGTTACATGTTAATACCTGTATCTATTATGAGACGGGAATGGATCATAGATTTTTTTTTCTATCTCCAAAGTTTATGTGTATCAAAAATATTTTCTCAAAATTGTTTATATGGAGTTACATGATTTTTATTCCAAACTTGAATTATATTATCTATGAAAACTCAAATACTAAATCATAAACACAAAAACGAATCAAATAATAATAACAACAAATCTTCTGGAAACGTTAAGCTAAAGTAATTTAATATTTATGCAAAGATTTATAGACTTCAGATGAATGAAAGAAATGTAAAAAACGATTCATTAGCACATACCTCTTACAAAAGATTGACCCGAATTCAAGTTCTTACTATCAAAATCTCACGAAATTGTTCCGGACATGTTTTCAAAATGATTGATCTAGAACATATGGCGACGGATATACACATAAAAATTCTGAAATATACATTTTATAGAACTAGATGACACTAAACCAAACGATATCGTAAAAAGTACTAAACTTCTACAACGTCATTTTGTCTACTTTCAGTTTTTTTTGCTTCATTTATCTTTTTTTTTGTCAACTAAACTATTGCCATTTAAAATCCCGCTCTTACCACTATAGGTAGGGGATTTGATCTCTGGTGCCTTGAAGATTTGTAAAGTGACTACACCGCTGGCCACCTGTACTCGACACTTCATTTACCTTTTAGTTATACAAAAAAATTCATTAGAATTAATTTTTATAAAAGTTATCTAATTATGTAGGACATTTTCTAGCAGATTTGTGAAAACCATTTACACAAAACCTCTTCATACTCACAACAGTCTCTATAAGTTCGACCCACACATAGAATTGTCTTATCGCTTCTCTCTTCTCTTCTCGTAATCCCAATAGTGTCTCCTTCAACTTCTCCTTCTCTTGCTCCTCTTCTTTTACCTTACCTTCAAGCTTCTTTTATATCTCTTCCTTATACTTCACCATCCTATGCTTCTACTTCTTCATTTCTATCACACATTTCTATACCGTCGTTGCTTCAACCACCGTTTCCTTATAGCTTATGTGCTTCTCCTCAAAGTTTTCAATCTGAGGTTTAGTATAACCGGTTCCAATCCCTAACTTTTACCTAAAACTTATGATTTTTTTTATAGCGTGCGCAGAGTAGAAAATAAATAAATTTTACTGTTTCTATTACCTTAACTTTCAAAATCCAAATTTAAATATTACAATCCTATGGTTTGTTGAAAAGATAGAACAAAAGAAATGAGACATAGAGCTAGAGTCCCAGACATTTAAAGGTTAATTTTAAATATCACTATAGACAAAACCTCTTCATACTACCAATGGTCTCTATGAGTTTGACCCACACATAAAACTGTCTTATCGCTTCTCTCTTCTCTTCTCGTAACCAACAGCGTCTCCTTCCACTTTCTCCTCTTCTTTTAGTTTACCTACAAGCTTCTTTTCTATCTCTTCCTTCTTCATATCTATCACACATTTCTTTGTCGTCAAAAGCATCTTCGTTGCTTCAACCACTCTTTCCTTATAGCTTATGTGCTTCACCTGATTTTTAGTAGTGAAAATGAAGGAGATGGACAATCAAATCGATTGGGAAACTGATCCATCCTCTTGGTCAAGCCTCCAATCTCATCCTTACTTCAATAACAAGACCCAAAAGTTTTCTTTGTTAACCATGAAAATCCAACAATGATCATTTTTAATTCAAGCTTTTACAAGAAACAGATAGGAAATAGACTTACTTCATGAGACAGCACGAAGATGATCCACTAAACAAAAATTCATCGTTGGATTTTTTATAACAAATTTCTTTTCCTCCAGAAACAGATTATTAGATCAAATTATGAATTTGTTTGTAGCGATTCACGAACCTTCCTCTGCATTTTTTGGAGGAAGACAGGATTGGGGTTATGAGAACATTAAAGACATCAAAGGCAGACGAGAGGTCCATACATGGAGGAGACTTTCGGTGGATTAGATGTGAGAGGGAAAAGTGAAGATGGCAAGCGGTACATAAAGATGGAGACTATGGAGACAAAGTGAAGCGAATCTTTGATATATTGAAGAGGAGATTGCAAAAGAAGATTGAAATGGAGATAAATTTGTGGAGAAGAAGGAACGATTTCATCCAATATATGCGAACGCACAAGCTCTTGAAAAACGGGCCACAAAAAAAGACTTTGAATATACAAGTTTACACTCTCATCCTCAAAAAGAGAAACAAAATATTGCTTCCAAACATAAACTTTATAGTATTGGGAGTTACAGGCAACATTGCATTCCTACCTCGAGACGAGTTCCTCATTGGGTATCGAGTCTAGATAGACCATCCAGACAAGGAAACAGAGCCAACAGAGATGAAAGGTAAAGAGCCAGTGTGTTACCATTTTGAACAACACGTGGATTTAAAGATGCCAAAGGGACTAAAAGTTGCGCACAATAACTTCAACCTTTTGCAGAGATTGGGCAAGTGGAATGTCAAAAAATTAAACCAAGTGATGGATAAAATCAATTCACTAACACTTGGTTCTAGCTCTCGAAGAGAAAGAGATGTAACTCCTATAGAATACAGAAGCCAACTCCTCCACCACCTCTCAGACGGTCCTGTCCACCTTAACCTCGCGATAAACCAGAATGCACTCCACGTCAAAAGAACCTCGTAGGGCATCAACACATGTCCACATGCCAATGCCGCAACCGCATCAGCAGGAAGCCACACCACAATTCCTGCACCTCGACCTCAACTCGACATTTCAGCTCGAGCTTTTGATCGAGTTTGGTGGTATCTACCACAACTACATTGCTGAAAGGACTTATGAGATGCAATGCAATACACTGGCTGATCCACCCACTCGTAGAGCATTGACGAGCCAGTCACAAAGGCGGAGAAGTGCCAGCACTGAGGCTCAACCTGAAATCACAGAATTGCAATCTCAATTCTTCACACCACATGCGGAAATGAACTTCTTGGATCCACTCGGGTCATACCCTTCCTACACTCTCCCACCTGGACAACAACAACATCAATCACCCTACGATGATAACATGGATATAGATCCAACAGGGTGGTTATTGTTCCGTTGAGGTACCAATTCTACACTCTCTTTGTACATAGCATTGCATTGTTTATTATGTTTGTTGGACTAGGATCCTCTTTCAAACTTTTCTTCACACAAGGGACTGTGTGATTTAAATTGTAGGTATCCAGAGGATATTATTGTTGTTTTTTTTGTGTTTCTTAGTTTTGATTTAGCATATTTTATCATGCATTTCATTTTCATGTAAGGCATTAAAAATTATCATTAAAATAGTGGCATGTAGTTGCATTCATATAGGATTGAGTCAAGAGTCTGCATGAGACTTAGGATGATATAGCCGTTTCTGACTCGTTGCTTCACTGTGCATATCGAGCTTGCACTGAATATTAAAGACGGTACCACGTTAGGAATTTTTGATTTGAGCTTCATGACCTGATAGAAACAAGTTGAGATTTGATGCCATTCCTTGCTAACTGATAACCACAATCTTAACTAGTAATTATCGAGTCTATGCATCAATTTAAAGCACATGGATTGCACAATATACCTGGATTTCCTTTACCTTCATGCATATATCTTGTTGATCCAAGTAGTCTTCCACCATGCACCTTACCTTATTTCAAATCATCATTTGCTTTTTGTGTGTATGTGAGGCCTCTTTTTCGGCTTAATCTTGGCAAAAAGTGCTAGGTGAGAGCCGGCAAAGGTGTGACTTCATGTAGATTCTAGTCCACGATTTTTGGACGAGATTAGGACTACGTGGGGATGCTTGTGTCTAAGAAAGGAAAAGGAATGAAAATAGTAAAAGGGAAAAAGTAGGGTCTAAGCTAAAGAGATTCTAAGGGGAGAATAGGCTGAAAGTAAGAAGTGTTCTAGTAAAGGTTTTGAGTAATGAAAAGTATAAGAAAGATTCTAAGAAATAAAAAAAGAAATAATGAGTCTTATGATTTAAGAAGAAAAAAAACCAAGAGTTGTAGTGTATAATTCTCAAGCCATTAGAAGTCATAGATTATGGACCTTCTCCTTAGATTTATAATTGCAAAAAGCTTAAGAATATGAACTTGATGGCTGGAAAAGAAAGAGCTTTGTGTGAATTGGGTAGACTAGGATCATTTTTTGGATTCAGATTGGATAGGTTGTGATTGACTTGGGTGTATGGGTAGATGAAGTCATGCTTTTGAATGCGCATACTAGTTCTCATTGTTATCATTATACTGAAGTTTAATCCATTTCATTTAGTGATCACTCATTGATTAGCCAAATATTATAAGAGTTCATTTTAATCTCTTAGGCCTTACCATTAACTAAACAAGCTCTAGGATGTAGCATAGCTCGATTCACGGTTCTCTGCCTAATGAATGTTAAATGGAATGGTTGAGGTGAATACCTATGAAAGTTATGGCTGAGCTTAGGTTGAACCAAGATTAGCATGGTTAAAGTCTGTAAGTAAGGTCACTCAACTTACATCTGAATTAGCAGGTTTTGGTTTTGAATTCCCCTTGTTCATACTCTTTCTTCTTAGCTCGATGCATCTGTTTGAGGGCACGCAAAAACTAAGTTTGAGGGAGTTGATATGTATGCATTTTAACTACTTTTAGATGTCTCATTTAGTCTACTTTGCATACATTTCATAGCATTTCCATATGTTTTAGAGTCCAATAGCTTCATTTGAATACTTTGCATTTGCATAAGACACATATTGCATTTAAGGAGTATTCCAGTACTTGGAGAGCACAAAAAGGGGTATTATAGACGTTGTGGAGGCTCTGAAATGAATGATCAGCTTTGACACATTAATATGAGCATTGGGATGCATTTTAGTGTCGACCTCTCTGGTCGAGTCTACCTTCACACTCAAGTCATGGTTCAAATCCATCATCTGCCTGGAGACAATAGTCGAGTGGGATCCACTACCAGCACGCTCGATGGGTCATTTAAACTTTTGAGGCGGATGAAATCTACACCCACCACTCGAATTGCTAATGGGTCGCGCTAGTTGGGTCGAGTTGTTTTAGGTTTAGTGGGGGACGAGTAGAAATGCATGTTTTATGTCACAAAAACATTTATCTTAGTTTTTACTGTTGCTGCAAGAAACCTTTTGAGCTATTCGATTATGTAATTCCAGGATAAAATTCTATTTTTGTTTTATGATCTTTTAATGCAATTTAAGTTTGTTTTCATTCAAGTTTACTTTCTAAATATTGTGACCATGACATTCACTTTGATTTTTGCTTTGATTGTTTCACCCATGGCTTATGAGTAGATTAGCTATGGTTCTTGAGATAATGGATTAGACCAGCATGGATTTTAGCTTTCTAAGTCACTTAAGAGTAGATTAACCTAGATCTCTTTTGTTTTTGTGTTGTTAATGCTTATTTCTTTCAGATCAATTGAAGTTTGTTCTTAGACATTTAGTACCCGAATGGCGTGATGAATTGCCCGATTTAACCGTCTCAGAGATTTAAATTCTTAGCTCAAGAGATTGAATGTCTAAGGTTTTGTTAGGATCGATGATGAGTTATATGGATAGCTTTTCTAAGATTGTTAACCACGAGAGTGGATTTAGTAGTTGCGAACTAATTGTCCAGAGATCCGCTATGTTTGAGTTTTGTTAAGCGATTTAGTAGATTTAAATGAGACGTTGGTCCATGATCTCCACCCCTCGTGAACCCCTCTTTCTCATCCATTGTTTACTTCACTGACTGTTGTTCGACTATTTTTACTACACTCTATTTTTCACTGCACTTTGTTTTCACTGCACTATATCCTGTTACTTTAAAGTTTCTGAATTACACCCTATTTTGCTTACTTGATTTTTTTTTTCTATTTCCCTTTGTTCAAATTGCATATTTAGTTTGGTAGATAACAAACCATTAAATCGATTTGGCCTGAATTAAAGCAGTCTATCATATTCTGATTGCTAGTTACATTCTCATTTGAATTGACACCTATTATTCTACATCGACATCTTAGTGTAATAGGACTTGAGAACTATAGTAAAATCATGTTATCACCTAACGAGTTGGTACTTTCTCTTACACAATTTTTTTTCACCAAATTGGATCTTCCTACAATGTTATTGAAGTCACTGTCACTACTCCATCTTCGTCGGCCTTGATTTTGGCATTCTCTGTCCAATTTCATCTTCAATCGAAGGTGAGTATTTTATACTCTCTGTTCTCTATTTTTTCGAATTTCTTTACGTCCATATATCTTTGTTCTAGGTTTAGCGAATCTAAGCAACATGATTGTTCTGGAATTTTGATTTAAGCTTCATCTATTTAGTGAACAAATTCTCTGTGACTATGTGAATCAATTATCTATTGGAGAAATTTTGAGATTCTGAGTTTAGAGAGTTTTGTTTATGTGTTAATCTGAGATACATGCGACTTCATTTAATTATGATGCATCCTTCTAATTACGAGCTTCGTTTTCAAACTTGTTTAGTTCACTAGAAGATTAGTTTAGTTGTTTTGTTCACTAGGAGTTTAGTTCAGTTGTTTTAAGTTCATATGTTGTTTGAATTTTTATGATAAATCTAACTTAACTGAGACTACTTGATTAGTTCTTTAACATCTGACATTCATTTGGCTCCGCTTGTGTAGTTAACTTGTTTCCTTAAAATATATATGAGCTTAGTTCACTAGTTTCTTAAAACTAAGCTTAGTTGACTTGTTGAATTGATTCTGAGAAATAGATGTTTTAGAGTATGCGATTAGTTCACTGGTTTTCATAAATGTGATGCATTATTCACTTGTTTACTTAACTTGTGTTCATAAATCTGATGCATTATTCACCTGATTAGTTCACTTGGTTTCATAAAACTAAGCTTCGTTCATTTATTCAATTGATTATGAGTAATAGACATTTTAGATTATTCAATTGTGAGTTATGAAAACTAGTTTTGGCGGAATTGCGCGAATGAGAATCACAAAGGAGAATGATGATTCCTTTGATAATTTCGGATTCATTAAATTGAAATATTCACAAACTTGACTTGTCTCTCGTTCTCAAAACCTCAAAAGAAAAGGCGGTTAAGTTTTTTTCAAAAATATTATAAATTCTTAGTTATTTTAATTATTATAATACATATGAAAATAATATTATAATATAAAAATTGTTGAGTAAAATGTTGAATCTTATTAAATAAAACTATTGTAAGAATAAAAATATCAAAGGTGTTGAATGATTAGGCGAAAGAAAAAAAGATTGAGTGTTAAAAGAGAAAAAAGAAGTGTGAGAATAATAAAATTCCTTGCGAATTTGGGGATTTCGATTAGGGTTCTAGAGTTATTTCCTTGCGAATTTGTCATCGAACTTTCTTAATTTGGATGAAATATTTATGGAGATCGTGTGATTTCTTCGATCCAGTGGTGGTTTGATTTTTTTTCTTTCGAGTTACGAGAAGGAAAAAAGAACGCAGAGAGATCGAAGAGAGGACGAAGAGAGATCGAATGCATCTCGAACAGGTGTGAACAATGAGGTATGTTATCAGAACTTTTAACTTGACTCTCAATTTCTCTATCCTGCTATGATGTCGTGAGTGTTAGAGAGTTTTTCTTCTTCGTTTTGTCGTTGTCGTGATAGTTAGGGATTAAGTATTTGTTTTTGATAATTACTTTAGTCACTGTTTGATCGAGAGTTATAGATTGTGAAGAATACAGTGATAGTAAGATTTTATGTGGTGGAGATGGTGATGTGGTTTAGGTTCAGCTATATGATGCTTATGTTTTGGCTGTGTTTTGGTTTAATCTGATTTGGTGTTCTGTTGCAGATGGACATTTTCATGTGAAAGTCTACTTAGCAGTTCTTTGGAGCTTTACTTGTAAGCTTTTAGGAACTCTACTTGACCGTTTTCCCAAATTTAAGGTACCCGTAAACTTTTCTCCGCGATTTCGATTCGAATTCGATTCACCTTTTGTTTTATTCGTGTTTAGTTAGGGTTTCGTTAATTGATGATTTTGATTTGCGTCCATTCTGAAAGTTTTCTCAGATTTATCCCTTGTTGTGAGTGGATTCGCAGATGAGTGTCGCGAGTGATTCTCCAGTGCATTCCTCTAGTAGTGACGATTTTGCGGCCTTCCTTGATGGTGCGTTGGACTCATGCTCAAATTCTTCGTCTGATTCCATACCCACTGATATAGCCGAGGATTATTCTGAAGTTGCCGATCATGGGTAAATTTAACTTTCATCTCTTTGGCATTCTTCTTATTTGAATCTTCAGCACTACTGGTATTCGCGATACTATGGTTTTTTTTTGGGTGTGCAGTTTGTTTATGATTTCTAAATCATGTTATCTAAATTGTCTTCTTAGGTTAAAGAGACGAAAGTTGGAGCATCTTAATACCGTAGACATAGACGAAGAGGAGATTGAGGGTATGGCTTCTGTGACATATTCAGAAAGAAAAATTTACCCTCTCTTCCTCTCTCTTTCTCTGCTATTTGTCGTTATATTCTGTTATATTGACCCTCGAACCTGTTATGTATGGTTTCAGAAGCATCCTCAAGCAAGAACGCATGTGAGCACCCTGGTTCTTTTGGAAACATGTGCTTTGTTTGTGGCCAGACATTGGAAGAAACCGGCGTCTCATTTAGATACATACACAAGGTATGCCAATGTATTTGATGTCCTAACGAGTTTCAGAATAGCTTATCAAGTCTTAGTTATGATTACTAGATACTGAGCTTGGGGAAGTTTTGTTTTCTTAGAGTATAAGGCTCAATCAAGATGAAATCTCCCGGTTGCGTGATTCAGATTTGAGATTATTGCACCGTCAGCGGAAGCTGTATTTAGTTCTCGACCTAGACCACACACTGCTTAATTCAACTATACTTAATAACTTGAAACAAGAGGAAGAATATCTTAAAAGCCATACGCATTCTCTTCAAGGTGATACACTCAACAACGTTGTTTTGCTTTCATCACATGTGATCTCTTTTCTAGTCTTCTATTTGTCCTTTTGTTGTTTTAACTAGATGGTTGCATGTGTTAAAGTTCTAAGAATTTTAGGATTTTTGTTCACTCAGATGTTTCTGGGGGCAATCTTTTCATGCTGGAATTCATGCACATGATGACCAAATTGAGGCCATTTGTTCACTCGTTTCTAAAAGAAGCCAGTGAGATGTTTGTGATGTACATATACACAATGGGAGATAGGCCATATGCGCGACAGATGGCAAAGCTGCTGGACCCACAAGGAGAGTACTTTGGTGATCGGATCATTTCTCGAGATGATGGCACTGTGAGACATCAAAAGAGTCTAGATGTGGTCCTCGGACAAGAAAGTTGTGTTCTGATTCTTGACGATACAGAGAATGTGAGTATTTTGTGTACTTTGTTCATACTTCATGTTATTTTCAATCATGATACTGAGTTATGGCGTTACTTGGTTTGATGCATAGGCGTGGCCAAATCACAAAGACAACTTAATTGTAATAGAGAGGTATCACTTTTTCGCTTCAAGCTGCAAACAGTTTGAGCACAAGTATAAGTCTCTGTCGCAGCTGAAGAGCGATGAGAGTGAACCGGATGGGGCACTTGCAACTGTCCTGAAAGTGCTTAAACAAGCGTATACTCTATTCTTCCAGGTATTCTCGTTGCAAACACCCCTGGATTCAGAGAAAACTTGCCTAGCTGGTTTTGTTATCGTTTTTATCTTTTCTATTTTCAGAATGTGGATGAAGAGATAAGTAACAGAGATATCAGGTTAATATTGAAAGAAGTGCGGAAAGAGATACTTAAAGGATGCAAAGTAGTGTTCAGTCGGGTGTTCCCGACCAAGGCTCAGCCAGAAGATCACCCTCTGTGGAAGATGGCTGAGGAACTAGGAGCCATTTGCGCAACGGAAGTGGATGCATCCGTGACACACGTTGTGGCTATGGATGTGGGAACAGAGAAGGCACGTTGGGCTATAAGAGAAAAGAAGTTTGTGGTGCATAGAGGATGGATAGACGCAGCTAATTTCCTGTGGAAGAAACAGCCAGAAGAGAACTTCGGGTTGGAGCAACTTAAGAAGCAACAAGGAACTGAAGAAGAGTATTAGTATGTTACAATGAGAAAGAATATATTACTTTGTTGCTTTATTGATATGATTTTATGGCAATGTATCTCTAAAATGTAGATTGATCTTTCTGATGTTTTAACAAGTCACTAACTTTTGGATAGAGCTTTCTTTGTGTATAGAAAATTTATACTGTTTTTATTGCTTCTTCTAGATAACTAATGTGTTGGGCCGGGCGGAGATGGGCTGCTTTTTCTTTTCTTTCTCTTTTTGTTTTTGTTTTGGTATCGAACCGATTCTCGTTTCTTGTGTTCACCTGCGTTAGACATGGCGGTTGATGCATATGCGTCGTCGAACCCTAATGAGGTCCACGAGGATGTGCTTGTAAAAGCTAGAGATGCTTGCTACAAGGTTCGTCTTTCTCTTTCTCTCTGATTTCATTGTCGTGATTCTGATTGGTGATTTAGGGTGACTGATCCTCTAATTTAGTGTAGGCAAGAGATGCTTTTTACGCTTGTCTAGAAAAGGAATCTGGTAAAAAACCCACCGAAATCGCCACAGTTGGTCTTCTCTACCCTAAGGAATGTAGCAATTCTAGAACACAATTCGTCAACAACTGTCGCTCCTCTTGGGTATCATCATCCTGTTCCTATCTCCCACTTTTTCTATTATTTTGTATCTTAGCAAGTTGCAATCTTTATATGAATTTCTCTTGGATCATTAAAGGTGAAGCATTTCGATAGGGAGTATTGTCGGAATAAGAGAGTTCAAAGGCTGTTGGATGATGGAGACGAAAGGAAAGGTCCAATGTCACTTCCTCAGCCTTACACTTTCAAGCCTTCCACATCCACTTAAATACCTTCCCTTTCCTGGTAATTTACTTCTATCTCGGTTCTTTCTTCTTTACTGTTTCTGTGTTCTCACCATTGTTTTTATGATCAAGCTTGACTTTGTCTTTGAGTAGAACACATCAAAATTTCCCTCATTTGTTTGTCTTTTTGTCAGGTGTTATGGACTTTCTTCTATTGATGATGTTTACAATGTCGACTTGGGAATCATGTTCTTTACCTATAGTTTGACTTTTTTTATAGCTCCACTTATACTCAGATCTTACTCTAGCTGTAATCCCACAACATTGGAATAAAGAGGCGCATTTCATGAACCCGATTGTTTACTTTTATGCCTATTGCCCACTATGTTTGTTGATCAATCTGCCAGCATCTAGTACACAATATTCTTGAGATATGTATGTTTACAGACTTGCTTTGTTCATCAGTTTTCCTCTGCCTCTAATGGACCGGTTCAAGAATTTGGGCTTATCTCAAACTACTAGAAACCCGAAACTTCATCTCGAATATAATACTGATTCCGGTTACATATCATATGATTGGACAATTGTTAGCGTAATACGTTGACACAGAGCGATTTGGAAGAGTAGTGGGATGCATGTCTCATAGTTTCAGGTCCCACCACTGCTCTGTTTCTACACGAACACACGTATACCATAGACGAGTGTTTCTGTCGTGTCGGATATATTCTTTGTTGTATATAATTATTTAATGTATATATTATTTAATTTATGGTTAACAGTGAAACTGAAAACAGTAGATAGATAAGGGTAATTAGTGTTCGACTTAAAACTGAAAAGATGAAACACACATGAGATCTTGTGGTTCAGGCCTTGGAGGTAGATATATCATCCATTGTAGAGGAAGCTTCAGGTACTGCAACTGCTGCTACGTTTGTACCCTCTGCTTCTGCTGCTGCTGCTGCTACGGCATTGGAGATGGGGCTGAAGAGAGCTCCACGAGAGTGAGTGGTTGATGATGATATTGCAGTTGCGAGAGATATGGGCATTAGGCAAAGCCCCTTCCCTTGAAGGTATTGCATTGCTGATCCCATGTCTTCTTCCATCAGTTTTGCCACCCTTTGTTCTGTTGACCTTAGGCTCTCATTGGATGATCCTGTAGCGAGGTTTCCATTCCCGTTTACGATATTGCATGGTGCAGAGAGGGCGTTGAGACGTCCTCCTAGTGCCTACATTACCAAAAACCATGATGATGATTGGTGATGTTATGATAGAGATGTAGATTGTAATAAGGGCCTAAAGAAAGTGACCTCTGCGGAGAGACCATTGAGACGTGGACCAACTGCACCCCCACCTACACCTGCACCTCCCAATCTGCTCATACTTAGTACTTTGACTTGAAGCTGAAGGAATCTAACATACTCAATGATCTCATCCAGCATCGATGCCTTATCCGTCTGCATATTCCATCATCAACCAATTCGATTATTATCGAAGATGAAGACAAGAGTCATAAATGAGAGGAAAGTAGTGACTAGTGAGTACCTTGTTGGTATTGGGAACAAGTTCTTGGAGAGACTTCATGCGCTCTGCGATGCGTTCTCTCCTTAGCTGCCAAGAACCATATAGAATCAGACACACAAGCTAAGAGAAGAAGGTGGTGGAGGAAACTAATAATGAAATATACTCTCTCAGCAATGCTGTGAGGATCCGTGGCTTGGCCTCTCCTGGCTCGCACTCTTGGCTTTTGACGAACAACAGGTGCGCTTGTGGTTGACACCGTCCCTTGTCCCTGCAACCCTTCTTGGCTACCAGATGTAGGACCGCCTGACTCCTGCATTGAAACAACAAAGGATGAGAAACATTCTTAGATTTTTTGGTGTTATGATGCAAGATGAGAGTTTGGTGCCTGAGGATGATGGAACTGGTCGGGAAATGAGGCATCGACAGCAAGAGCATGGAAGAGAGAGTTTGACGGTGGAGGAGGAGGAGGAGGAAGAGATGGATCCCAACAAGTAGGGAGAGAGGAGAGCATTGACATGGAATCAAGGAAGAAGTCGTTGTTCTGGTTCATGAACTCTCCCTTTCCTTCTCCATTCCCATTTTCCATTTCTTCTTCTCCTTCTTCCTCTTGTCTTTCTCTTCTGCTTCTTCTCATCTCTCCTGCATTCTTATTCTCATTTTCATTCATTTTTAAATTTATTTTTTTAAAATTACTGGCCGTTTCATTATCCTCTTTTAATATTTTACTCCCTTAACTATTTTGGTTTATTAGTATGCGTCTCGAATTTCTCATTTATTAATATCACAAAAAAGTCATACGTTGCCGCCCTCTTTGTATATATTTTTATTAGTTTTGGTTGTTGTCAAATATTCCTAAAATCCAATTCATTATTTATTCGAATTTACTATCTTTTTTTGGCATCCATTTACTTAGAATCACGATAACATTTTACCCCTTCGAATGATTAAAATGTCCTCATAATTTGCTTTTAATCATGTTCTAAAAAGATATCAATGCAAATTCTAAAACAGATTTTAACATATAAAAAAATCTAAAACGGAACGTATAACTCAACTCGTCCACTACAAGAGAGAGAAAACAGCATAGCGTAAGTGAAAGGCTCAAAGCCTCAAATCCACATTGAGCACCTATGTGGGCTTTAAGCCCAAAAAGTGGCCCACTTTATTTGTAAGTCGGTCCCTCTAAATATATATGTGGAAAAACTTTCTTCGTATTTATTTCTCGACATTTTCTCTTCCTTATGACGGACCAAACTTGATCGGAAACCTAGTGCTCGTCGTATTTTCTCTGCAAGTATGCACAACCGGCGTCAGATCTTCGTTAAATCAGACTCTCATCAAGCCGTCGCTCTGCAATTGGATCCTGCGCAATCTGTATTAACTCTTTCCGGTCTCGTTTCCTTACTCGAATCTTCTCAGCGTAAATCGTTATCAGATTTTGGCGTTGCTCTAGATGGGAAGGTTCTGAATGGGTCTACACGGATCCAAGTATCTAAGCTCCCTTTTATGTCCATGCTCACCCTTTTCCCTCGCCTCCGTGGTGGTGGAGGTGATGGCGGAGCAACGGGAGCGGAGTCACGCGATTGCTACCTCAACATGTACGCGGAGAAGAAACCTGACAAGGTCGATCCGAATGAGCAGAGGCTTTCTAAATGGCTAAACTGTGCTTTGTCCAATGAACCTTTGGCTGAGCCTTGCGTGATTGATCTCCTTGGGAATTTGTTCAACAAAGAAGCTTTGGTACACGCTCTTTTATCTAAGAGGTTACCTAAGCAATTCTCGTACATTAAGGGTCTAAAAGATATGGTGAATATTAAGCTCACACCGGTTGCTGGTTCCGATGGATCATCGCAAGGTACGACTAGTGCCCAGTTTCAGTGTCCTGTATCAGGGCTTGAATTCAATGGAAAGTACAAGTTTTTCGCATTGAGGGAATGTGGACATGTGATGAGCGCAAAGGCATTGAAGGAAGTGAAGTCTTCTTCGTGTTTGGTGTGTCACGCAGATGTTAAAGATTCTGATAAGATTGTCATAAACGGTACAGAGGAAGAAGTGAGCTTGTTACAGGAGAGAATGGAAGAGGAGAAAGCAAAGCTGAGAGAGAAGAAAGGCACCTCGAAGAAGAGCAAGAATGGCGTTACTACGGTCGCAAAGAGACAGATGGACGATGGTAATGTCAATGGCAATGGCATTACTGTGAAGAAATTCAAGGCCGGGGATAAAGTGCCTGTTAATGCTACCAAAGAAGTTTATGCTTCTCTCTTTACTTCCTCTAAGAAGAAGTCTGATTTCAGGGAGACTTACTCTTGCAGGTCACTTCCTCTTGGCAGGAACTGAATTTGTTTTCTCAATTTCTACATAATATTTGTTTTGTTTTCCGCAATGGATAAAACTTATTAGTGTTTGCATCCCGTGTTAAAACTAGTGAATTGACGTATCAATCTGATGCAATTGTGTGATGAGGGTATGTATATAGTTTACACAGATGCACAGACAATGGCTTTGCAGCTCAATTCAAAAGTTTTATGTAAGCCATCCAAAAAAAGATCGGAGAATTTGCACAAGCAGTTCACGTAAAGCTAGTTGTCGTAGCCAGGTGGTGGCAACTCCGCCAGAGTAAGTGCCCTCATTGGCTTAGTCTTGCCTCTCTTTTAAGCACCTATGGAACATAGCAGTTCATGTAGTAAAGTTTTAGATTAAGTTTTTTCTTAAAGCTTTGGTGAGGAAAAGAGATGGATGTAGGTGTTAACCTCATCAGCAAACTTGATCAAAATGGTAGTCCGAGGACGTTGTTGTCCTTCAATGGGTACAAAATGAGCCGTTACCACAGCAGGAAAGCCTGCGTTATCCAGAACTCCCTGCATAGAGCAAACAGTGGCTATCTCTTTCTTTTTTTTCCTCTACCTTAGAAGTCCAGATTCTTTTAATGAATGTGCCAAGGGAACTCACCTTTACTATGCCAGCAACAAATGCCCCGCAGTTGAATGTTCCCATGTCTTTTGGAATCGAAATAAACCTAACCGTTCACATGTATTAATGATTCTTCTTGACCTAAACGATAAAGCAAGTTTTAATGGAGCTGGATCAATCTAAACCTGTTCACGAGAAGCTCCTTTTCACTGATCATGTATTCATCTTCATGTTCTGTTCCTTTTTCAAGTGAATCAGCAACCTATGGTATGTCATTAAGGGCGAGTTAGGATCCAAACACAGGCATGTCCATAAACTCAACAACTCACTCAATTTGAAATCACTCCCAACCTTTCCAAACAACACCTTCCACACAGTACTGTGGACGAAAGACAATATTCCCAGCAACCGGGTCTCCCTTCTGTTTCCCTGAAACCATGAGATATAACATCCATCAAGACAAATCAACTGGTGATAGAACTCTGCACATTGCTCTACCATGAACAAAACTTATAAGAGAGGAAAGTTTCTCTATTCAGTTTTTCAGGAAACATATACAAGATCATTAGATTGCAATGCAGGATCTACCTTCTCCCGGTTGCAAAGAAGCTCCAGAACTCGAGATCCAACTGCATACCCAGCATCTTCTAGTCTGATAGCCATCAGTATCAGGAAGAAAACTCATTGTTGGGGGATCGAATGTGAAAAATCTTAGCCTTAAAAAGTACAATCATATGTTATTCTTGGAAATTAATCAGCTTACCTTCTTTCAAGTTCAGCAATATTGTCAACCTGGGTTTGATTGTACTGAACAAGCTCCGAAAATAAGAAAGCAAATGCAGTCAAGCTTACCTGCAATAGACGTAGAATTTCAAATATACTTAACTTTTGGAATCGAATTATCACCACAAAGAGATGAACGAAGAAGATCCAGTGCCTATTACAATCGAATTCCCAACCTTCCCAAACAACAACTACAGATCCGGATCCGGATCCAAATCGAAAACATGTTTTCGAATTCTATACCAGTGTCAAATTTTGTAAGATGAGAGTTTTCTGAGCAAAGGTACGAAAATGGATCTACGTAGAGAAAAATACCTCTTGTTTGCCTTTGCTGAGAGGCTTGTCAAGGACGTTGGAGTACTGTTTCATTTTCCCGACTCCGATCATCTTCTTCCCTTGTCTTCTTAGCTTTTCAGGTGGAAACGGGCTATTCAGAACCCTAAACACAGAATCTTCCTTAGTTTTCCGGGGAAATAACCGGAGATGCTGCTTGTTTATTTCAGACTAGTTCGTCTTTCGGTTTTTTTGATGATTCATCATCAGACATTTAATTTTTTTATTTAAATAACTTTAAATTTCATTAAATCTACTAAAGTATATTTTGGTTTGGGCAAGAACGTCAATATAAATAAGGCCCTAACGACGATAAAAAGGGGCCGAGACAAGAGAAGAAGCCCTTAGCTTCACCGTCTCTCTCTTTCTTACTCCTGAGCTTCATTCGAATCGGCCGTTCTTCTTTCCAATCTATCACTCCAATGGACGAAGACGACGAGTTCGGAGATCTGTATTCCGACGTTCTCCCGCCCTTCCAACCTCCTGTTGTTCTTCCGCCTCCACCTCCTCCGCCTGTTCACCGTTCAATCGACCTTAATCTCCGATCTCAGGATCAAGATAGGGCAGAAGCTAATTCAGCTTCCGTCTCTAGGGGTTTCGACAACGATGCCTCTAAATTATCCGTCACTCTCTCTCAGGACGCGACTCGTCAAGCAATTGGCGGTCATGGTGGTGGCGGCGACGACAAGGGCATGAACTTTGATATCGAAGAACCTGATGCTGATTCTGCACCTACGATTCCTGGTCTATTCCTTGCCGCTTCTGAAGGTGGAAGGTTACCTGGTTTGGCTACAGATCGAGGTGTTCCGCAAGTTACGACAGGAATTGAGCAGCTTGATGGCGGTGGAGGCTACGGAGGACAAGGAGAAGGAGATGATTGGGATAGCGACAGTGAAGACGATTTGCAGATAGTTTTGAATGATAGTAGCCGCAACGTCATGCTCGGAGCTGATAGAAGATCAAGGATAGGAGAGAACGAAGATGACGATGACGAAGATGATGAAGAACCACTTGTTATAGTGGCCGACACTGACCCAAATCAACCTATGGAGGAGCAGCTTTGGGGAGAAGATGGTTTGCAAGTAGTTGATGGAGATGGCAAAGATGGAGGAGAAGCCGGGAAAGGGAGTGGACCAGGAGGTGCTACTGGCCCGCCCAAAGCTGGGTGTAGTAGTCATGGGTATCATCCGTTTCATTCGCAGTTTAAGGTCAGTGTCAATGCAACACTGTTTTCACTGGTCAGATTACTTAGTCGCTGGGGTTCTTGTAGTCACTCCGTTATCGTTTTCACAAAGTCTGAGTGCATTTCTTCTTTGTATATGTACCTAAACCTGAATGCAAATGCAGAGTGTGTTGATCAGAAAAATTGGAGACTCCTTACTCAGTTGCTTCTTCTTTTCCTTTCCTTTTTAACTGAACACTTGGTGTTTGGTCATATACTGAAGACTGAGAAAAAGGGAGAACTAAACCTAATCACTTTCTTCTTTTGTATATCGCAATCCTATTCCACCACTCACTACGTTATTCAGGAGTTGTTGTAAATTTGACCCTCCTGTACAGTTAGCAATCGAAGAAGAGGGCTAAAAGACGAATAAACAATCTCTTGGGACCCTAACTAATTTTACGAAACCAAAATCCCGTCAAAGATATATCATATTTTCTTTTGGATAAGTCATACCAAAGTTACAAGTATTTGACGCTGGGACAAAATAAGTCTACATTAGATCTACTTGACGTATTCATGTTTTTCTGTTGCAGTATGTAAGACCGGGGGCTGCCCCTATTCCTGGAAGTGCTGTGCCTACTGGTGGGACCTCCTCAGGTCAAGTTCGTCCACCTGCCAACCTTGGTCCTGTGGCTGGTCGTGGCCGAGGAGATTGGCGTCCAATGGGAATGAGGAATGCTTCTGCTGCACAGAAAGGCTTCCACCAGTCTTGGGGGAGTAATACAGCAGGGCGGGGACTCGACTTTACTCTTCCCTCGCACAAGTAACTTCTATTTTCAGAATTTGGAGATTTTAGTAGCTAACACTCATGTCTATAGCTATGCATATCAATAAAAGTTTTTACTCATTTATTGTCTGATGTCGGATGTAAGTACTATGTTTTCATTACAGATCTGAGTTCCTTTTATATGATGTCTAGTCTTCCTTTCTTTTAGGACTATATTTGAGGTTGACATAGAAAGTTTTGAAGAAAATCCTTGGAGATATCCAGGAGTTGATATTACAGACTACTTCAACTTTGGACTAGACGAGGAGGGCTGGAAAAACTACTGCAAACAGCTGGTAATTACTAACTGATATTCATATTCTTGTTTTAGCAGAAAAGAATACTAAGAAGAGCATCAACTTCATACAGGACCAACACCGTATAGAAACTACGATGCAAAGCAGAATTCGTGTTTATGAAAGCGGTAGAACAGATCAGGTAAAGGATCTTGTCTTAAATTGTGGCACTTGTGAGCTAATAATTCTTTGCAGTCGGACAGCATGTTGTATCTAAATCAGATATAAATTGGTGACAATACATTCTTAATCATTCTCTTGTACAATGATAGGGTTATGATCCAGATCTGCCCCCTGAGTTGGCTGCAGCAACAGGTGCGCAGGGTGCTCCTGTTGATTCGTCAAATTTAGTGAAGCCAGACACCGCTCAAGGTGATTCCATTAAAGTAGCAGCTCATGTTCGACCTTCACTAGTATGTTTCCTCCTGCCTTTGCTAATAGCATTTCAACATGTAGTTCATTATATTGTATATCACAACTGGAACATTGTGGGCGTACATTTTCTTGATTTTAAAGCTTTAGGTATTTCATAAAATGTTTTCTTTCAGCCCCCTGGAAGACCAATTCCTGTGGAAACTGGTTCTGGTGAACGTCTGCCATCCATTGATACACGTGCTCCACGAATGCGTGATTTAGATGCTATCATTGAGGTTGAACATGTGCCAAATCTCACTGAATTTTCGTTTTACTGGTGAGACATCTTTGCATAGTGTCAGTGCTACTAACTGACATTGATTTTGTTTCCAGATTGTATGTCAGGATTCGCACGAGGACGAATCCTTGTGTGAAAATGGTGCTGAACAAGCTGATAGTAGCCTTCCTGGAGAAAATGTCCCAGTTGAGACTGGTAATATTGACAGAAGGAGACCAGGCATGGAATCGGTTGAATGTAGTCCTGCCCAGGATGAACCACGTGAAAAGCAAGACGGTGATATATCTAGTAGCACGGATAGTGGCCAGAGTTTCCATTCACCGTCTCCTGTTGGAGACAAAGGCACAAGGTCATCCAGTGTTGATCGCGGAGATGTCGGAGGTGAAGCTAGCAAAGATGGTGAGATGGAGGAGCATAAATTGATTTCTTCAGTCCCTCAGTCAGCAGTTCAAGAAGATGATGGAGGGGAATTAAAGACGGAGAGAAGTAGTGAAAGTAGCAAAGCAAGATCTGAAAGTCACAGAGATTACCAGCAATTCAAGGATGGTGCAGAAGAGGAAGTTAGTCAAGATAAGCATTCTGCTCGACTAGATAGTAATAGGAAGAAACACGATTACAATGCACCAAATCAAAACAGAAAGAACCAAGACCGAGGGAAGGAAATGGAAAGAACTAGAGCAGGGAGCAGAGGGGGAAGGGAAAATTCTTTTCCTCATCCGGAGTTCGATTCCAGCTATGCTTATTCAAATGCAAGTCGCGAGAATTTTGATCAAAGAAAAGAGCGAGATGGTGATGGTGGGATCTGGCGCAGGAAAGAGAATGACCCATATAGTAGAAGGGGTGGGGATGACGGGTCTAGAAAAAGGGATCGTGAAGATGATCCAGGCTCTAGGCAGAGGGGTAAAATACGAGAGAGTGCATTACGCAACAAAGATGACCATGTTTCCAGAAAACATTTGGATGATGTTGGAATGAGAAATACTTATGAAGTGGATGATCACATTAGCAAGAGGAGGAAGGATGAAGAATACATGAGAAGAAGCCGCCCTGAAAAAAATGAAATCTCATATGGTCAAAGAGAATCAATCAGCCGTCTAAAACGAGAACGAGATGATAGGTTGGAGCATCAAAAGCGAGATGTCCAACATAAAATCAGAGATGATTTTGACGACCACAGTTCTCTCAGGCACAGAGATGAGATCTATATGCAGAGAGATGGCAATGAGAGGATGAGAGAGCGTGATGATTTAGATAAACTGAAACTAATTCACGAAGATAGTTTATCAGCTCGAGGAAGAGAGAGGCAAGTGGTTGCAAGGGGGCACAGAGGTTCAGAAGACCGGTCATCAAGGATGAAGGATGAGTATAAAGCTTCTGACAAAGAGCATCTCCCTAAAGATATAACAAGGCATAGTAAACAGACGAAGAGAAGGGAATACCCTGGTGAAGAGAGTTCTTCCCATCATAGAGGACATGAAGATTTCTCTGCACGCACAGACAACATTGTTAACAATGAGAAAAAACCACGGCAGGAGAGGGCAAGTGCTAAAAGTGACAAGGTTATTGATACTTTAGATGCACAGCGATTGCAAGACAGAAAACATAAAGATTCTAGACGAAAGATAAAAGAACAACGAGAGGGCTCAGAATCATCAAGGAGCAAGCAAGGGGAACATAATGGCAGTTCTGAAGTGACAGTATGTCTATAAGCCTGTGAATTTATTTAATTTATTCTTATCCAAGTGTTGCAAACTGAAAGCAGCGTGATTGTCATGAATGCAATATTCCTTGGGTAGTTAATTGTTATGTTGCCCTATTCACCTTAGATATCTCATGGGTTGGTCATTTTTGCTCTGCTTCATGGCTAGCACTGATGTTACTTTGATGTCTTTCAGGGCTCAAAACGAACCAACGAAGCAAGAAATAGCAGGAGTGAGATCCCTCAGCAACCTAACACCACCAAAAGACACAAGGAAAATGCCTTCTCGGGTGATGATCTACAAGACTCGAAGAGAGGACGTACAAAACTGGAGCGTTGGGCGAGCCAAAAAGAGAGAGACGATGCTGTTCCTGCCAAGTCATCTTCTATTACTCTAAAACATCAAGAGAATGAAAAAAGCTCTAATGGCCGACTTAGCGAACCAGTTCATAGTTCTGTTGGCAAGAACCGGGATGTAACTGAAGAAAAAAGTGTCCATGACCTTGCAGAGACCAAAGATGGAAGTGAGAAAGTAGCAGGAGACCAACACTTGGACACGTTTGAGAAACTCAAAAAACGCAGTGAAAGGTTCAAGCTTCCAATGCCCACGGAGAAGGACACCACGGTAGTAAAGAAAATAGAGCCTGAGATGCTGCACTCTGTAAAAATTGAAGGCCCTGTGGATTCAGAGGTAAAAGCAGAGAGGCCAGCAAGGAAAAGGCGGTGGACGAGTAGCTGAAAGAGTCAATCGACTGGAGTTGAAATAAAAAGCGAGGAACTAGCTTTCATTGGCTAGATTGCGAGATATTTTTATTCTCCATGTAGCTTCCGAAACTTAAACGGATGACATGAGATACTCCCATCCCATGAAGCAGTTATATTGGTCATGAGGCGGAGATCAAGGTCAATGGAGAATATTTAGGAGATTAGGGAGAAAGTGTGTGAGAAGGGCAACGTTATGTAAGAATAGGGAAGGAATACGCATAAGGATGACTCTGAGATAATATTATTGTAGTAGTTGATGTAACCGTTGTCAAAAATTATTGGTCTTTTAGTTTTGTTTTGTACTCAGCGCCTCGGGAGATAGCAGAGAATATGTTAAAACCTCTTTTACGGCACTGTATGTATCATACAGTAGTAATTTTGTCACTGTTTTGTAAACGGCCTTATCTGACTTGATTATTGGTGATTGCCTTTTTACAGATTTACAATGTCGAGGGGGCAAAACATGAATCTTTAGAGACTGTGTGGTGCAGAAGGTTTGTATATAGAGTATGAATGATCATAAAGATTCAAGTCTCTACCCAAATCAAACATTTCTATGACAACATCGAAATTAGAGCTTTGATTGATAACAATAAATCACTATTTGCTCCATATTTTGGTTAACGTGAGTAAAACATATATAGCCTGAATAGTGTCATTTTGGAATATGCTGACGGCGAACATGTTACAATCTATGGGATTATATAGTGCGATCAAATAACAATCCTTCTTAGGCAATAAGGAGGAATCCCAAGGCTATCATTGCCACCAAGGAAAGACTGAGATTAGCAGCAGTGGTAATAGTGCCTGATTGACGAGGAGCTTGTGGCTGAGCTCCTTCAGTTCCATTAGAAGAAGCTATATTTGCAACTGGAGGCAAAGGCGGATCAATCACGTCTTTGGCATCAAGAGGTGGGTTTGGGACACTAGCCGGTGGCTGTACTTCCTTGGCTGCCACACCAATTAGAGCGCCTGCTTCTGCAGGTAAGATGGCATAGGGCTGGTCTCTATTCAAATCTGAGCATGGACTCCCTGCATTTCCATCAAATATAAATGATTAACCATCAAATATTGTTGATTAGTGATGTTGCAGAGGTATAAACTTACTTAAATATCTGGTAGCAGTGGCAGGGAACTCCGTGATGACTCCATCAACACCACTTCCTGCGATGTATGTGGCAAGCTCTGTTGTAGGGTCAGAGAAATAGTCAAACGCTATGGCGATGTACTCATTCCTTAGCACAGAGACATAAACAGAGATATTCCCCTTGTGCATTTCCTCCACTACATTAGTTTTTCCTGTGGCAAAGCTTTCAGAGATTGTGATAAGAGAAGTTCTCTTGAGATTGACAGCATCTGCATGCTTCTTAATTTCTTCAACGGAGGGCTTGGGAGCATCTCCGATCTCTTTGTCAATGCTCAAGACTCTGGTGTACGGAGGGATAGCCTCAAATTTGGCCAGGACCGAACTGTCATCTGACTGAATCAAAAATTTTTGGGTTGATTGCTTATCCAAAGTGGAGTTGGTCAGAGCAGACTTGACTGCGTCTATGATTCCAAGCCCTTTCTTGGAGGCCAAATATGCAGCATTCTGACAATAAAGTAGGCGTGAGTATTGCTACTTAAAGTAAAATAAAAAGCATTTGCAAGATAAAAAAGCTTGCCTCAATGTTAATTAAAACTCCAGTGACTGCCTTTGCTTTGCTAAACTCAAGGAAGTCAGCGAGAGTGGTGAACTTTCCGGCGTTCTTGTTTGCAGGGTTTCTTTGGAAGCCCAAGTTAGCCAAGAAGGGGTTCTCTATTTGAGCTGCAGAATTAAAAAACATCATATTTTCAGCGATCCTGCTAACAATAAATAGTCTCAAATTTTATTTAGAAAAGTCAGTTGCTTACGCTTCAGAGACTGGATCTCAGCCCATGTTAGATCAAAAGAGAAAACTCCGTTGGTAGGCTGGATCTCAGGAACACTAGTGGCTCGAGACATGAAAGTAGTCATGGCTGTGGTACTTGCTGTGAGGTCTGCAGAGTCATGGCAGAAAGCAATTCCATCTTTCGACATCTGGACAGAGCAATCGATAATGTCTGCTCCATCATCCACTGCTTTTTGGTAAGCCAAATCGGTGCAACCTGGATAATCTCCGCTTGCTCCATTGTGAGTTATGACCAATGCATGCCCTGCTTTGGGGAGATTATCCTTTTGGTGAGACAAACATGCTGCAAGAACACAGTCATGTGGGACATTAGTTTCTTCCTGTTATCAATTGTTCCTAACTGTATAAATAACAAGTCATCTCACTGATGGCTTGAGATGCTGTAGGCGGAAAATCGGTGATGATGCCATCAACAGAAAACTGGCCATTGTCCACAAACTGGAGGTATTCAGCAGAAGGATCGTAGCTGTAGTTGAAGCTGGTGTGCATGTCATTGGCAAATCCAGAAGCATAGACCTCAAGACCGGCTTTGTGGGCATCACCTACAAAGGTGGAGGCGGGTTTAAGGTACTTAGCCGAGTCAAGGGGCCAAATGTAGTCTTTGGGGACAACAACGCCCGCAGCAAATGCCTTGATGGCTGCTAGATCTTGTTGAAGTTCACTGTACTTCTTGTTGGTGGTGGGTTCAATTGCCTCAGGGTCTTTAAACTCAAATATTAGCTTTGTCTTGGCCCTACCCGCATCCATCCCAATACTCTTCAAGAAACCGATCTCTGGAGATGAGATGACATTAATACCGCGGTATCGCAAGCTCCTCAAGTACTCAGCTGCACTTAACTTGTGTTCCACGTAGAAGGCATCATACTGCATATATGTATTGTTTGTTTTATAATGAATCAACAAGTGCCCTATGTTGGTTAATTTTATTCTCAAAGAGAAGAGAAGAAACCTGAACGCTCAACCAGAACTTGGGAGGCTTGGCTCCTTGGACGTCTTCCACTGCAGAAAGCGGCATTTGTCCGTCGAAGATACTAGGACGAGAGAAAATGTTCTGGACCACTGATAAAACAAAACATGAAAATGTGTGGTAGTGTAGAGCATTGAAAGAAGAAAAAGAGAAAAAGACATACAAGAGACATTGGAGAAGAGAGTCTCAGCAATAATCAAGGAAAAACCAGCCCTTGAGGTCCTGACCGTTGACATTGTAGCTTTTCTGAGCTTTGGGGAAAAGAGTAGAGATGGTGGTTGAATTATCAAGCCTGATATCAGACAAGCAAATACCCACACCATCTTTGGTTAACTGAAGGTTACACAATACTGTAAGACCAGGTGAACTAGTGCTAATAGCCATGTCAGTTGCAGGAGCGCTTGACTCAGGAAAAAGACCTGAGAAACCACCTCTAGCCACAACCGCAGGCTGTTCTCCTACAAAAAAATAAATATAAAAATGACATTTTTATTGAACATACAAACAAATAAAACGTTATGTAATATGTATATATCAAACATGTAATTATATGTAACATAATACTTACCGCTAAGGGTAAGCCATTTTTTAGTTGGTCCAGTTTCTGCAGCTGCGGGATTCTTAAGAGCCGCAACACAAAAGTATACAAACAAGGAGAAAGAAATGAACAATCTCAACATCTCTGTTTGATTGATCCTGCATGTGTGGACGTATGTACGTTCCAAATGGAAGAGTAAAGTTAGATACATAGAACACAGAATGCTACAAATTAGAAAGAAAAGAAAAAGAAAACATGAACAAGAGATCTTACGGCGAGAAAAGAACATGAAATCCCCTCTTCTGCTTGTTTTCCTCGTTGGGTTTGAGGAAGGAAAAAGAAGAGAAGGGGAAATTTGGTCAAACAAAGTTAATTAATGGTAAAAAAATTCTGTAAACTTGCTCATTTCTCACTCCTTTCTATTTTTATCTCTTTTTCCCTCTTAACGGCTTTTTTCTTATTTGTTTTATTATTTTTTATTTTTGGCATAAATTCAGTTTCCTCCCTGAATTTTGAAAATTTAGATGCACATTTGGACCGAACCAAAACTGATGTTAAGTTGGTTTCAGTTTTGGTTTATATAAAAAATTGAAATTGAAAATTCGGTCGGTAGATTTTTCTATTTTCGGTTTGGTTTACTTATACCGATCAGTTTTTGCCTATGTTGTTGAGATGAACGTCGGGTCGACACCTCAATAATACTTATTTGCCTTATACCACCAGAGACAACTCTCCTTCTCCTCCTCCTTCGTTCTCCTCGCTTCCTTCTCACGCAACCTTCAATCCTCCATAGCTATGAAGATCACCGCCTTGCTCGTTCTCAAGTGCGCTCCGGAAACTTCAGATCCCGTTATCCTTGCCAACGCTTCTGATGTTTCTCACTTCGGTTATTTCCAGCGATCTAGCGTTAAGGAGTTCGTCGTCTTTGTCGGCCGCACAGTTGCTAGCCGAACCCCTCCTTCCCAGCGACAGTCCGTCCAGCACGAAGGTTCTTCTTCTCCTTCTACCTTTAGATCGCTTCTCTCGGATCTATCACATCTCATTTCCTCTTTGCCTTTTATTCCATTTCTGTAGATTCGGATCTCGGATTTTCGACTTCCGTTTTTTCTTATGATTAGGATGTATACCAATTCTGATTTTTCTGGACTCTGCCCAGCTTTGATTTTACGCAATTCCAGCTTTTGGTTCTTCTCCTCGATTTTGCGGTAATTAGGGTTCATAATTTTGCTTCTTGTTCTTCTGTTTTATTTCTAATAGAGTACAAGGTTCATGCGTACAATAGAAATGGCCTTTGCGCGGTGGGGTTCATGGACGATCATTATCCTGTTCGAAGTGCTTTTTCTCTTCTCAATCAGGTGTCGTTATGTTTAACGTGGTTCCCAATGTTATAATCCACATCCAGGTTCTCGTCAGTTTTTTTTGACATTTAAATTCATCTCAGGTTCTAGATGAGTACCAGAAGAGTTTTGGTGAGACATGGAGATCTGAAAAAGAAGATTCCACTCAGACCTGGCCATACTTAGCCGAAGCTTTAAACAAATTTCAGGTTCTGTACTTATTATTCACTCTTTTGCCTGTGGATCTTCTTATAAACTGTAGCTATAAGATCAATTAGGTAGACAGAATAACCCGTAGTGGGCCAATTACTCATAAACTAATTTTATTATCCTCATAACCAAAATGCCTAAGTTGATTGTAGATTGAGTGATTTGTTCTAAAGTGTTTTTGTTATTGCCCCCCTATCTCTAATCTTCAGGATCCAGCAGAGGCTGATAAGTTGTTGAAAATTCAAAGGGAGTTGGATGAGACGAAGATTATCCTTGTAAGTGCTGTCTCAAGTCCTTCTTTGTTTACCTTTGGGGATATACTTGTATAGTCTATTTTGCATCCTCAAACAATATGCTGCTGTGTTCTGTCACTGAGTTTAGTTTCATCTGGAAAACCTCAAAACAAAAAAAAAGTATTGCACATATGATGGATGTTTGTGTAGACCTAAAACTGAACTGTTGTCCTGTCTTGCAGCATAAAACCATTGATAGCGTTCTGGCCCGTGGTGAGAAGCTGGACAGCCTAGTAGAGAAGAGCTCAGATTTGAGCATGGCATCGCAGGTAAGAACAACATTCTACCTTCACAATCTAGCTTTTCCCAACTTTTATACATATATAAAGCTTTCCTTTTTCCCTTCATCGGGGTTTCTGAGCATAGTTGGTTAACTCGGTAGAAAGCGCTGGATATGGGAGAGCCTGAATGTATTGTAGTAAATAGAGGAATCTCTGGCATGTTATTCTTGGATTAGATAACGAAAAAGCAAAATATAATTTCTGGCATTCGAAACTGATTTTGGTGTTTTCGGTGGAACAGATGTTTTACAAGCAAGCGAAGAAAACGAATTCATGCTGTACTATTCTGTGAGCTGCTGCAGTCGTGGGTACATATAATCAACCAAACTTTTGCTGGGGGGGAAAACTGTCTTCCTATAATATATACATACGCCTAATCCCGTCTGTAGTTGGCATGCAATTTAATATTCCATAACACTCGAGGTCGTGTGGTGTATTATCCGAATTCACAATGTCACCTGTATTTCGCCAGATTATTTGATTCCTTTTGGCCTGCTTTTTCTTATGATGATATCAGATTGTTTTGCATACATAAACCGACTTAGATGTTAAAAGGTGGACAAACAAAGAGGGAGTATAACTTCTAAAAAGAGTTGACAAAGGCAGAAGTAGTATATTACACAACACACAAGGGAGTAAAACGAGGCGAAACAAAGTGTTTTGTTTTTGTTTACTCATTTGCCAAACAGAGACTTGAACCACCAAACGCCCTTGGAGTCTTCAGGGGCGGTGTTGGACTCAGGTGGTGTGTCACTCTGATGAGTCTTGTGAAGCTTACTGATATCATAGCCTTCATCGACCGCCTTCTCCACCAGCTGCTTGTACGTCTCTTCAGACATATGCGAAGACCTGCTCAATATCTACACGACCAATAAACACACAATCCAGTTTAATATCAATCAGACGGTTTCAATCATTGAGTAAAGAAAATTGAAAAAAGATACGAACCCATAGATAACTCCTTGAGGGCTGGCCAATGAGGGCATGCTGGTAATCAGGATCGATGTAGAGGACCCAGTAGTCTCCGGTCACGGGAATGATTGGGAGAAAAGGAGGGACATAGAACTTGACCTTGAGCTTGGCCTCATCACTCTTAGGATCGGCCTTATAGGCACTGCCTTCTATAAAACCTCTCTTCCCGTTGCTCCACGTTTCGTTCAAGACGTGAATCGTACCGTCCGGATTAAGCGTGTAGGTTGCGCGAGTGTCGACACCGTTCTTTGGCTGAAACCTTGAAGGGAAAGAAGCAATCTCGTACCAACGGCCCATGTATCTCTCCACGTCTAGTCCCTTCACCACCTCCATCTCTTTCTTCGTCTCCGCCATTCGTCCTTCGTTTTTCTTTCTCCTTTTTGTTCTCTTCTAAGATTCTGATACTTTGAGGTTTTGTAAGGATAAGAAGAGAGATCTTGTTTCCTTTATAAGAAAATACAAAGGAAATGAATCAAAGGAGATTTCCCTGGGACGAGGTGATGACACGTGGTAAGCGTGTTGGGCAAGCGGTTCTAGTAGCGTCTAGGAGTTACAATGTGAATAAAGGAGAGGACGACACAAATGTCTCTTTTCTTCCATTTGTTCTGTTTGAGTAGAATACAATACAATACAATGGGCCATACATTCACATTCTGATTTTGCTTCCTTCGCCTGGTAAGCTTAAGGCCCCCACGACATTACCATATCGATCGACATGTACATTCAAATAAATATCCAAATTATCGATTGTCTTTTTTTTTTTTTTTAATAGTTCGATTTGTAAGCAGCCAGATTGATTAGTGGTTTTGAAAATTGACAACTCTCTTTATGTTCTAAAGAATATTTCAATTTCAACCAAATGTGCATAAGTTCTTATATGTCAACCAATGGAATTATTTTTATCTTTTGTTAGTTGGTGGTCTGACTTTCTAAGGGCATTTGATTACTGAAGTGGAATTTTTATAGAAATTCATGTTTTAGTTTAGTAGTTTATAATATGTATACAATTAGACATTTTCATCAAACAACAACATTTTGATATCTATGCTATAAACTCACTATTTTTCCAGACATTATAGAATTTTTAAAATCGCAAAAGCTTTGCAATGATATGTTGAAAGTTTCGACCAACTTTCAAATCTAAAAATAAAAGTAAGAGGTTTTCATATTAATTTGGTGGAAATTCAAAAAATTATTTTTTAATAGGTGACAATAGTACAAAATTAAAGACATTGTATTTGGTACAATTTGTCATTTCTCAGGATAATTTACTTGTTTTTTTGGCGAACTCATATAAAATTAGTACTTCACAAATGACAAATAAAGTTTATAACAATAACCATTAGTTGACTATTTAATATTATAAGCGAGAACATCAAGTTTATGATTTAAAGATCTCATGATTGCATAAAAGAAAAAAGATTGGAAGAGAGACTTTAACCTAGAAAAATCTTTCTGATATAGTTGAAAGGTTTGCTACTCTTTTTGTTGCAACATGATCTTCAAAACATATTCACAATCTTAATTTCTGAAATTTGGATAGACAAAAGGGACTCCGTTTCCCACAGCAAAGTTTCGACTTCAGTATTCAGAGCTAAAAAGCTTCTTTTGACACCATAACCAACCATACTTTCTTTTTTTCCTCTCGAAGGAATCATGGAAACAAATCCATCTTATGCCTGAATCTGAATTTATATCGAACCTTTTCCAAAATTTATCAACAAAATATATTACCATGTGAAGCCTGGATTATTAGTTGAAGCTTGGATTACAAGGATTAGCCACATCTGACCACACCGTAGCTAAATTTACTAGCATGAGTTGTCGAACTTTGGCGGTCACACTTCTAGATGTGGATCATTCAGAAATATCTGTTTTCACCTGAAGGATTAAATTTCTTGGATCCTTATTAATACATAAAAGCAGTTTTGGTTTCTTACTTTCCACGTATTAATTGTGTTTTCTCAAAAATTATGAAATTATTGTTTTACACTTATTAAATGAAGGAATATGAGAAGACATCACTACCATAGACATGAAACTCAAAAAAATACATACAAACATATTACAATATTTAACAATTACAAATAAAATGTATGACTCAATCAAAACTTTTATCTTCATGCTATGTGTCGTTCGTATAAATATCAAGATACTCATTATCAATATACTCATGAATAATCTATATATATAATATATCAACGAATTTATTTTAGTGGTCTTTATTTAGTTTCTTTTAAATTAAATGAGTTTGATTTATAATTTATTATTGTTTTTTCTTAATTGTGGTACTACATCTTAGTTACGAAACTGTAAGACTTATGTTTTTATATTATTACTTTTGTTGTGAAATTTGTTTTAATTTGATACTAAATTAGTACATATATTCAATGAATTTATCTATTTGTATTTAGTCCGAATTCGAGTAAAAATGTCTTTACTAAATCCAAATAATGCATAAATTTAAGAAAGAGGTTCTAATACAATAAATTTTGATGCTAAGATAATGTTAAACAAAGATAAATAATGAACTACTCCCAAATGTTCTAGTCTTATTCTATTTCCCCTTCCGTCCCGTCTTGGTCCTATATTCCTTAGCCACTTTCACGAGAATTTGGGTTCTCATTACCTGCAATCACACATATTGCATAAGCACAAATAGTGCTTAGTGGTTCGGTCATCCCGTCCCACCAGGCCAATACAGAAATCGCAATCAAACAGTCAATTTATCAAGTTAGGGAACAAATCAGAACATGCATAGAGTTCGACCAGATATGCTACATTGGTTACTCGGAGTCACGAGAATCAACCCAAAAAAAAATCTGGAAGGAATACAATAATTAATCGGATCAGAATGTACAGACGAACAAGCAATCCTAACTCGTATAAGATTTAACCAATATATACCCACTCCACAAAAACAAAGCGACCTACAATCATGAACTCACCTTTGCCTTAGCCTTTTTTTGACACTTCTTGATGCACTTAATCACGGTAGATCCTTGATCAAAACGATCCCTTTCTCTCTGAAATACAATCACATAATCACATTTGATGCCTTAGCCATTTCTCTGTATTTTGCCTTACAACTTTTCACGAAATTGTGTTGACAATGGCGGTTTAATCCTCTATTTATAGGGATTCTTCATGAAAGCTTTAATCCCAGTTCCCCTTCGGTTGAACTGGGTCGGACAAGTCACTTAAAACAAACCGGATTCTTATCGTGGTATGGTTTGTCCATACCAACCCTCGACCTACCTAGCCATCCTTTGATCCAATCCGTTCAGACATACAGTGTAAATCTCAGTTTACCGGCCAACTCTTGTCCAAAAATATTGGACCTTTGTCCAAAAGTGAGTTAGTACGTCCGGAGCTTTCTGCGTCCCAGTCCGAACACGACCAATCTTGTCGAAACGTTGCATGTTGAGATTCGACAACTCTCTTCGATGTTCCATTCCTTGTCCAAATTCTGGGGACTTAGCCATTTTTCCCAACTTTCACTTTTCCCCAACTTTCCACGACTGATTCTAACTACCTCGATAGATTTCCTCGCCTTTCCACGACCCAATTTGGAACCACCCGTACAATTTACGGGAGGATGGTGTTTCTAATCTTCCCTACTTCAAAAGATTCATCCTCGAATCTAAAGCTCAAACGGTACGGCCTTCTGTTTTCCAAATAGCTTAAGGAAGAATTCTTTCATCTTGATTTCCGATTTCCATGTGATCTCAACTTCCTCTTCGCATTCCCACTCAACCTAAACCATTTGAGTCTTTTTCTAGCGATTTCTCCTTACCAACCTGTTTAGGATCCACAGTGGCACTCCTTCGACAGTCAAGTTTTCCCTTAATCCTTTCAGGGTTTCACTTACCACTTGTTCCCCATTTCCCAGACATTTCCTTAGGATGGACACATGGAAAACATTGTGGAATGATTCCATTTCAATTGGCAGTTTCAACTTGTACGCCAACTTTTTGACTTTTTCCAGAATCTTGTTAGGTCTCATATACCTTAGTGCTAACTTAGCTTACCGTGTTATCTGTTCCTTTCCTTTATATGTCACCGTTTTAAGTTACACTAGGTCACCTACTACGAACTCAAGTTCCTTTAGTCGCTTATCCAGGTTCCTTTTCCTGTTTCATGTTAAGCTTCAATAGCCTTATATTCTCCGCTGTATCCTTCCATAGATGCTTCGCTCCCCCACTTGAGTCGAACATAATAGAGTCCTACAATGTTGTCCGTACAATGCCTCATAAGGAGACATTCCAACGCTCGCATGATAACTATTGTTATACGCAAAATTGGCCAAAGACAAGTGCTCTTCCTACTTACCGTCCCAATCCAAAACACTAGCGTGCAATGGATCTCAAGTGTTTGGATGGTCCGCTCTGACTCACCGTTAGTATGTGGATGATAAGTCATACGAGTGTGGACTACGGTTCCCAGTCTAGTCTGAAGTCGTTTCCAGAATACTGAATAGAACTTAGCATCCTTGTCCGAAACAATGCTTGCGAGTGCTCCATGCTAGCAACCTATCTATTTCGTGTAGACCTCGGCCAACTTCTCAGCTTTTTCTGTTCTATTCACCATAATGAAATGCGCAAACTTGGTCAGTCGGTCTAACATTACCCAAATTGCGTCTTTCTTATCATGAGTCGGCAACCCTGTGATGAAGTCCATGGTAATCCTATCCCACTTGCACTCTGGGATAGGTAGAATCTGCAGCAATGCACTCGAAACCTGGTGTTCCGCCTTAATCAATTGCCAAGTCGTGCACTCGGGCGCCCACTTAGCCACATCACTTTTCATCTCGACCGAATGATAATATCTTTTCAGATATCGGTACATCTTAGTTGCCCCTGGATAAATGGACAACTTCGACTGATGTGCTTCCATAAGGATATCTCCCGCAATTCCTGATCATTTGGAACATACACTCGACCATTAACCAAGATAGTCCCACTATTCAAAGTCTGGTACTCAATGTTGTCGTTCTTTGGATCCTTGTTCAGATTCTCATCTTGTTCCTCAGCTATTTGAACCTTACTCAACAAATCCGCCTGATCCATTGCACCTATACCGAAGGGTTCTTCTTCCACTATTAAGGCAACTAGACTCAGTATTCCAACCATGCTAGTTCTAAGGTCCATTGGAACGGCATGTCGTTCCCAGTAAGTCGGGTCATCGGATGTGTCATGCTTGCAAAGTTGTTATCAAACCTTTTATAGTACAAGCCTAGTCGTTATCAAACCTTCAAGGGTCAAGGTCATTCTACAATTGCCTTAATCTTTTCTGGATCCACGAACACTCCATTATTTGAGACCACATGACCCAAAAATCCAATTTCTCTTTGTTAAAAGATGCATTTGCTCAGCTTGGCGAACAACATATGTTCCATCAGTTTACTCATGATCGTCCTTAAGTGGGTCTGATGCTCTTCCGGATCCTTAGAGTAAACCAAGATGTCATCTATAAATATGATCACAAATTCATCCAATAATTCTCTGAACACGTCGTAGATTAGCCTCATGAAGGCAGTTGGTGCAGTAGTCAGCCAGAAAGGCATGATAATGAACTTGTAGTGTTTGTACCTTTTTCGGAAGGCTGTTTTACGAACGTCTGATCAATCTTTAATGATTACCCGATGCCAAATCAATCTTTGAGAACCAAGTAGCACCTTAGAGTTTATCCAGCTACTCATTAATATGCGGAAGAGGGTACCTGTTCTTTACTATCACTATGTTCTCGCTGTGATAGTCTATGCAAAGCTTGAATGTGCCATGTTCCTTTTTCACGAATAACACATGTGCGCCCCATAGTGAACTACTCGGTCTTATGAAAACCTTTTCCAACAAGTAGCTCAGCCATCTCGGCAAGAGCCATCCGGTATGGTGTCTTAGAAACTGAAGCTATTCCAGGTTCTAACTTGATCGTAAATGAAGTAGAATAATCTGGTGGTAAACCTTTCACTGCTGCGAACACATCCTCAAACTCAGTCACCACTGGGATATACTTTAGTGTTATGTCTGGTCCAACTTCTGAGATAGTGATTGTAGCCAAGTATGCCTCACATCCTTGCTTGATCATCTGTTCTTCTTGGATAACCGAGATGATCAAGCTCTTTGAGATGGGTTGGATCCCTTGGTACACCAAAGTTTTTCCCACTATTCTCAAATTTCATTTGACCATGATGGCAGTCTAAGTGTACCTTATGCCTTCCAAGTCAGTCCATTCCCAAGTTCACGTCATAAGACTTTACTTGGTAGATCACAAGATCGGCTGTCATGCTTACTCCCTCAATCAACACAGGGACATTTCGAATGTTCCAAAAGATATCCATCGATTATCCGCCACCAGATCGGACCATTCCACTACCTTCCCTAGGCTTTCTAAAACCTTATGAACCAACTAACCGAGGTGCACAAAACAATGTGTTACCCCGGAATCAAACAGTTCATGGGTTGCCACACCATCCATTTCTAAGGTTCTTACACATTCATCTCGAACACTAAGGACCCTAAAACACGCAACAGAACAAGAGAGTTCACAGAGAAAATGCTAAGGTAACTGACATGACTTACCTGTGAATGGGCAGACAATGCTATGTTATGATGGATCTGCAACCATCGAGTATAGTCTCGGCATCATCGCATGCCTCTTCGATGGTGGTGGTGGAAGTCCCTCACTTGGATGTTTCCCTTTGTAGTGGACCGTCTTGGGAAAGTTCGCCTTGATAGGCTTGGCACCACTAGAGAAGAACTTGGTTCACAACCTTTGCATGTGATCCATTATCTTAAGGTACGATGGAACAACTATGACTTCGACTTCGTCAACCACATTCTCCATCGGTATCACCTTTACCTAGGGTGGCACAACTGCACCAGGCGCTACAGTTACTCTTTCCAAGACTTGGGTCAACATTGCGAACACCAAATTCAGTCCAACCTGATTCTCGGTGCCATCAGTCGTATTGGGAAGCTGCTACAATTTGGTTGCCCCATTCTGACTGCCATCGACACTTAGTTGATTCTCCTCTTCTCTAGTATGATTATTCCCAACACTAACTTAGCTCAATTTAAACCCACATAAACATATATGAGACTTACAGCAGGACCATAGCGTGGAAGGATGAATACATTCATTTAAGCCAGAATATGCATTAATAAACAACCCTAGAAATGACCATGCTCTGATACCAACTTGGGAGACCCGAACTCGTCTGCCCAATGGTCCATAATAGTTAAGTGTGGTCATGGACATACACTTAATCAGATTTTTTGTCCCTTTATACTTTGTCAATATTTGAGTGAAAGTGTCTTTGTTAAATCCAAATAATGCATAAACTTAAGCAAAAGTATCTAGTACACTAAATTTTGATGTTAAGACAATGTTAAACAAAGATAAACAATGAACTACTCCCAAGTTTCCCAGTCTTTTTCTATCCCTCCTTCCGTCCCGTCTTGGTCCTGTGTTCCTTAGCCACTTTCACGACAGTTTGAGTTCTCATTACCTGCAATCACATATATTGCATAAGCACAAATAATGCTTAGTGGTTTGGTCATCCCGTTCCACCAAACCAATATAGAAATCACAATCAAACAATCAATTAATCAAGTCAGAGAACAAATCAGAACATGCACATAGTTTGACCAGATATGCTACATTGGTTACTCGGATTCACCCGAATCTACCCAAGCAAAAATCAGGAAGGAATACAATAATCAATCGGATCAGAATGTATAGACGAACAAGTAATCCTAACTCGTCTAATACTTAACCAATCTATGCCTAATCCACGAAAATAGATCCACCTACAATCATGAACTCACCTTTGCCTTAACCTTTTTCTGACACCTCTTGATGTAGTTGATCACGATGGATCCTTGATCACAATGACCCCTTTCTTTCCAAAATACGAGCACATAATCGCCTTTGATGCCTTAGCCATTTCTCTGTATTTTGCCTTAGAGTATTTTGTGAAATCGTGATGGCAACAATGGCTCTATTTATAGGGATTCTTCACAAAAACATTAACCTTAGTTCCCTTGGGGTTGAACCGGATCGAACCAGACACTTAAAACAAACTGGTAACTAATCGTGGTATGGTATTGTCGTACCAACCCTCGATCGGCCTAGCCAGCCTTTGATCCAATCCATTCAGACATCCAGTGTCACTCTCAGTCTTCAACCTTGTTTGAACACCGACCCTTGTCTGAAGGTCAGTTAGTCCATCCTGAATTTTCCGCGTCCCGGTCCAAACATGACCAATCTTGTTAGAATGTTCCTTGGCCGAATTGGACAGCCCTATCCAAAGTTCCATCCATTGTCCGAATTCTGTGGACTTAGCCACGTTTCCCAACTTTCAGTTTTCCCCAACTCTCCTCAACTGATTCCAACTGCCTCGACTGATTTCCTTGCCTTCCCTTGATCCAATCTTGAAACATCAGGAAAATCCACGGGAGGCGGGTGTTACACATGCCTTCTTTATTATTTAACCAATTTTCAAGTCTAGCTTTGACATCATCAAAAGACCGACAATGCAACTGCGGGTGGATATTACATAGGGATATTCTACTTTCATATGTAGATATTCTATTATTTAGTTATCGTATGTATAGAAGTCATCCTCTTATATAGAAGTGGTTGCAACATCTATGTGTATTTAAACCATTCAATGATAAGAGAACTCTTGAGAGAGATTTATTCAATCTCTCTAAGAAGAGAGCAACATTTTACTTTATATTTGTAGATGTAAAATCTTGCAACATAACTTACATTCAAATAATACCAGCTCAAATCCTTCTATATATTAAATCTGATGAAATTTTATTTTTGTCAATAATTAAATCAATACATAGTCATCCCCAAGACTCTTAAATCTGTAACAATAGCACGAGCAACAACCAACTCTCCAAAACTTTTTTATTTTCAATAGTAAAATAAGTAATATTATGCTCAGTTGAATAACTAAATAATATGTTTTCAAATTATGACAAAAAAAAATGTCTTCAAATTCTCTTAAATAATTAACTAATCAACTTTATTAAATAACTAGTGAGATCTTTTAAAAACTTAAATCATTATAATGTTTTAGCTAATATTATAGTAATGATTAGTGACAGTAATATTACCATTGTTACTCGAAATCAATCCAAATACACGAATAAACTAGAACTATTATATTGTAGATATCTTTTTGGATTCAAATATAAATATAAATGATGAACAATGTATATAGGACAAATTAATCTAACTTGTATTTTATTTTTCATTAAATGTAAATTATATATATAAAAGCAGGGTTGTCTCTTCTGTTGATGACACATCAGCAATTTAATTTCATTAATCAACCAATAACATTATCACATTAAACACACATTATATAAGTTAAAACGACATCATCATAAAAAATTAACCTACTCAAATCCATACGATTCTGTGAAATAAAAATTAACCTCCCCTCCACTACTTTTTCGATCAATATACTTAACAAATAAATGATTTTCACCTAATGTACAATTTTGTTTCTGCCTAATCATTGGTCCATGAGGCCATAATACATGCTAAACAAGAGGTCAATAATTTTGTCTTATTTCCAAACTTTAAGAAACTGCACCTGCTTCATCATTCTCTCTGGAAATTTTCCCTTGAAAGGGAGTTTTCAAAAATATCAATATATCAAATTGATAACTAAGATATCAATAAGTTCATTAGTTCATGCAGTCCTTCAAGTAACCATCATTTCTCCATGAAGACTCGATGTGTGATATCAAACCAAGAACAATGCTCGCAAAACTGGTTGAGACAGCAGATCTAATCATATGGGATGAAGCACCAATGGCACATCGTCACACTTTTGAAGCATTGGATCGCACATTAAGAGATATCATGAGTTTTACCGACCCAGATGCAAAAGCAAAACTATTTGGGGAAAGACAATTTTGTTAGGTGGAGATTTCAGACAAATATTAACAGTCATCTCACAAGGAAGCAAACAAGATACAATTCTCGCAACACTTAATAGATCTTACATTTGGTAAAGTTGTTACGTTGCCACCCTTACCAAAACATGAGAGTAAAGCAAGACGAAAAAAACTTTGTTGCATGGATTTTACAAGTCGGGAATGGCAAGGCTAAAATTTTCAATATTCTGAACGAAGCGTCTCTAGAAAATTACTACATAGAGATCGAAGACACATTAGTCTTGGAAAAAGGAGAAAACTCAATGAGAGAAATCCAGGAAGCAACATTCCCAAATCTCGAAAACTTTTTCCAAAACCGTGCATATCTTCGAGTTCGTGCCATCCTTACACCAAGGAATGAAATTGTTGATAAGTTAAATGATTTCTTCTTAGCAAAAATTAGAAGTGACATGAAAGAGTATCTTAGTGCTGACAGTACTGCCGATGATGATGACCTTGATGGATTTAATCTTGTATACACTACATAATACCTAAATGCACTCAAGTGTTCGGGATTACCAAATCATCACCTACCTTTAAAGCAGTATGCCCGAGTCATATTGTTAAGAAACATAAACCAAAAGCAAGGTTTATGCAACGGGACTAGACTGCTTGTTACTCATTTAGGTGAAAAGGTACTTGAAGAAGAGGCACTAATCGGCACCAATGTCAAGAAAAAGTGTTTATACCAAGGATCATCATGACAACGACAAATACAAATTGTCCATATAAAATGCGAAGATGAAAATTCTCTGTTAGAGTTTGTTATGCAATGACAATAAACAAAAGTCAAGGCCAAATTTTACAAAATGTGGGTATCTATCTACCCAAGCCTGTATTTAGTCATGGTCAACTCTATGTTGCTTTATCTCGCGTCACATCAAAAGAAGGACTACAAATTTTGAGTGCCACCACACAAAAAGAAAACATATCAGCCATTAAAAATGTTGTCTACAAAGAGATTTTCAACAATCTTCACTATCATGCCACATGTAATTTCTTATACAATAAATACCCATATTAATGTATGGAAGACTTCAATGTTGTAATTTTAGTAGTTCTATATTCTACAGAAAGGAACCGAGAAGAACAAGTTCAACCACTTGAACATGGCCAATATTCATTAAAGTAGTCTCGACTATTGACAAAATATTCAGCCAAAATATTGTTTATCAATATTTAAAACATTTGTTTCTCTTTCCTTAATAAAACTCTCATAGTTCTCCCAAAATTTAAAAATTTTGCAACAAAATGACATAACTTAAAAAAGGATCCCGCCGCGTAACGCGGGCACTCACGTAGTTTATATATAAAAGAAAGGTTTGTTGTTCTCCATTGGTGAACACACCTCATCATGTCATATCACTACTAAAAGAACCAATCAAATTGATTCTTAGATACAAGTCATCATATATTTGTGCTATATAAAGTGACATTTAGCATCATATCTCTTAAACTTCTTCAACTTACTCACATAAAATCAGACTCAGGAGTGATCGCTTCCGCTTCTTCACAATCAGTTTCATCATCCCTTCAGCTTCCTCAACTTTTCCTTACTCTTACAATTGCAAGTAAGAATAGCATGTAAGAGTTGCTACCAAGAAAATGAAACGGTTGAGTCTCTTTCTATGATTTTGTGATAAAGGGATAATTAGAGAACTTCAATATTCTCTGTCAAAACTGAAATCATATTTCCCATATAGGACATACATATTCCCAGGAAAGAGAAAATGGTGATTAGAGGAGAAGCATCCATGGAGATGGACCAATGTTTGGAGAAGATGGAGATGGAAGGAAAATCGATCTAGAGTGGAAAGAAATCCATGTGGAGCTTCTTCCAAGGATCCTTTCCCTTGTTAATAATCATAAGTTCATGGTTGTTTTTGGTGTTTGTAATGGATATGGAGATACTCAATCTCTCTTGGTCTGACTCGTTTTTGTCCTCTTGATAAGATGCTATTGAGTACATAATCATGTTTCCCGAGTCTTTTTTTAATCTTGTGGAGCACATCTTGTTTAATACTTTACTGTTTGGTTTGCGAAAAGCATACACATCATTTTTTGTTGCTTTTGTTATGAGTTAGCATAATATTTATGTTTATATGCATGCAGGTTGGACTGGAACAAGAGATGGAGAAGATAACAATACAGAGGAATAGATTGAACAAGGTATAAGTGAGACTTGAATATATATGCATTTCTTTTAGCACCATGCTGATGATATGAACTTAATTTCCTACCTGATTTGGCTACCTTTGAATTCCATTCTGTTAACTGGCAGAATAAACTTGAATTTTGTGCCATTCTTCAAGATCTAGATGAACTTTCTAACTTGCATTATCTGGCACCACCATATAAGAGAAAGTTATCCCGAGCTTAAGAAAAAGAAAGTGACTGTCAACTGCTTGCAACTTTTCCGTATCGATTTCATCAACAATTGAAACAGAGGACACATGGCTATGTCTGCGACATTTCTTGGTCATGGAGTGCTTAAACTTGTTCGTCACATTTGTTGCCTTCTAAATAAGGGAGCAAAGCTTTAGTTAATCTCTTGTCAAGTCCACCAGGCACCCGTTCTCCTTATACATCTAGATTTCAACAGCTAAATATTGGCCATTGTATTGGTCACAATGCAAACCAATAACTTTATGTTCTGGTTACTTGCACAACAATCAATCACTAAAAATGAATAAAAGGACCACATAAGAAACTTAATTAGACATTTCATATTACATTCATCCCCAAATACATTAGAAGAAACAATCTTCTAAAGCTTAATTATGAGAATTAACATAAACCAAAATGTCACAAAATCCACCTTTGGTGTCATTACCATGAGATTCAAAAGGTTCAAGGGAAGAAAAAGAGATTAACTCCTTAAGAAATAATTTACCTATAGGTTAAAGCACAGTCAAACTAAGAGGAGAAATACGAAACAAGAATCTATACTACAACTTTATCTCTTTCAGTCCAAATTAAGAAACCAAATTAAATTTACAACGCAAAATAATAATAATCAAAGAACAAATCTAGAGATTTATAGAGACAGAGCAATTGACAAGGTTCTATTTCTTTTTGTGGATTTTTAGATCTTTTATAATCGATTACATTTGGATTCATTATCATTATTAACATTAATATTACTTTTTGTTCTTGTATTTTGCTCTCTATTATATTTATTTTTATAAAAAACAGTTCTAAAAAGTTGTAGCATGGGCAACAATCTAGTTAGTTTAATATTTAAGAATATTTTTGTTATGTATGGCAAATGTGTCTATCAGTTTAATAATAAAATTCAAGTTCAAATCAAATATATAAATTCTAATATAAAAGATGATGCTGTAATGGATCGGTTTCTATTAACGACATAAGAATACTATTATATTAATAACCCTCATCCATTGCTTAATTATTTGGGGAATATCCCATCAAAGAACTATTAACGACATGGCTAATTTAGTGAGTTAAACACCCCCTCAAAATATTTTTGTATGTGAGCCTACAAAAATTTCCCAAACATTTATTAAAAGGTAATTATATTTTTAAAAATTTAAGAAATTTCAAAAAATCTT